>JARQZK010005061.1:1307500-1377500 GCA_030704885.1 Cynegetis impunctata
GACAGTCCCCCTGGTTTAGAAGCCGGCGATTCGAAGAGAGACGTTGACCTGCAAAGTCTCTTAGAAATCCGGGAACAAGTTAGACAAATTGAGAAAGGTGTAAGTAATAAGGAAAATCGTTTTATATTGAGAGTATTAAGATGCTTACCAAACACAAGAAGAAAATTGAATGGTTCAGTTCTGAGAGGGTTGATATCCCAAGTTTACCCTTTGAACGAAAGAGATGCCCTATTAACATATGTTGAAGAGGGTTCTGGGGGAAGTGAAGTTGAAACACAAACGCAGAGAGCAAGATCTGCTACAAAATCCCCTGTGCCTGAAGTTGACACATATATCCATCTATTAATACTAGTTCGCTTGATTGATACAAGCAAGCTTCATGAAGCTACTAAATGTTCTGAGATGCTGATGAACAAAGTAACTTCTCAAAATCGACGTACTTTGGATTTAGTAGTTGCAAAATGTTACTTTTATCATTCACGTGTTGCAGAATTGACTAATAAGTTAGATTCAATAAGATCATTCTTACATGCTCGCTTAAGAACAGCCACGCTCAGAAATGACTTTGAAGGTCAAGCAGTCCTGATTAATTGTTTACTAAGAAATTATCTGCATTATTCTCTATATGACCAAGCTGACAAATTAGTAAGCAAATGTATTTTTCCTGAAACTGCAAGTAACAATGAATGGGCAAGATTTTTATTTTACTTAGGTAGAATTAAAGCAGCTAGACTTGAATACAGCATTGCACGCAAACATTTAGTGCAGGCCATGAGGAAAGCTCCTCAAAATGCTGCCATTGGTTTTCGTCAAACTGTACAAAAACTTCTTGTGGTTGTTGAACTCTTATTAGGAGATATACCAGAAAGACAAATATTTAGGCAAGCTAGTATGAGACATTCTCTAGCACCATATTTCCAATTAACCCAAGCTGTACGTATGGGGAATTTACATAGATTTGGTGAAGTTTTAGAGAATTTTGGCCCACAGTTTAGATTGGACCACACATTTACTCTTATACTTCGCTTGAGACATAACGTAATAAAAACTGCTATTCGTTCCATAGGTTTGTCTTATTCTAGAATTTCTCCACAAGATATAGCTAAGAAATTAGGATTGGATTCTGCTGAAGATGCAGAATTCATTGTTGCAAAAGCTATTAAAGATGGAGTAATTGAAGCTACTTTGGATCCTGAAGGAGGGTACATGCGCAGTAAGGAAAGTAATGACATTTACTGCACCAAAGAGCCACAAATGGCTTTTCATCAAAGAATTTCATTTTGCTTAGATCTGCATAATCAAAGTGTAAAGGCTATGAGATACCCTCCGAAGGCGTATGGTAAAGAGTTGGAATCTGCTGAAGAACGCCGAGAGCGAGAACAGCAAGATTTAGAACTTGCAAAGGAAATGGCTGAAGAAGATGATGATGGATTTCCTTAAATTTTTATGCTCCTTTTCATTTTTTTGTATTAATAGTACCATAATTGAGCGGTATAGTTTCATATGTATATCATTTACCCCCTTTTCTTTCATCAATGTTAAAAATGTTTAGTGTGAGATACTGAGGATTCTAACAACAGTAATTAAATTATTCAATATCAAACAAGTTCACTTATTTCTAGATATAATATATATAATATATATACATATATATATATATATATATATATATATATATATATATATATATATATATATATATATATATATATATATATATTTATATATATATATATATATATATATATATATATATATATATATATATATATATATATATATATATATATATATATATATATATATATATATATATATATATATAATAATAATAATAATTTTATTCATCATCAAAAGTTACATGACGTCACAAAATTGGGAAACAGTTTACAAGTATGCTACAAATTCACCCACACTATAAGAAGCATTCAAAATCAAAATTTTTTTCAACTCCCTTCTGAAAATGGTCGTATTGCTGTCGGTCAAACTCCGCGACAACAGATTGTACAAATACAAACCCAAGCAATAGGGAGACCGCTCATGGAAACGATGGTTACTATATATATATAAATATATATATATATATATATATATATATATATATTAACCATTACTTAATATATATATATATATATATATATATATATTATATAATATATATTTATATATGCTTCTCTGTTATACATGCTGCAGAATTAATTGATCTAACAGCACTGTGCCTTTATCAGTGATAATATGTGTTGTATAAAATGTTTGGTCATTTTTATTTTACTGTGTTGATCGTCTACGTTTAAGGATTTTGAAAAAGTCCAAAAAAAAATGGTCGAAACGTCAATAGACAATATTTTGCATGACATAAATTGTTTCAATCAATGTGACCTAATACCAAGAACACTATATTGTGAAAAAATATATATAATAGGTCAAAGAAAAATAAAAAAAAAGAAAATATATTATATTATATTACATATAAGAGTCGTGTTGACTGATCAGATTCACATGTGAATTGAAATCGAGATTTTCGTTAAATGTATCCTACATTTTTTGATTCTATTTTGAATTCGATGATTTCACCATTTAGATGCAATTTGTTTTAACTATCTTCACGCAGCATTTTCGATTCTATTACTTAAGCAAAACTTTTTGGAGGGCTAAGTGTAAGTCCGTATCACTACACCTTTTGTTGCGATCGTTTATTCCATCATATGTCTGAAATTTTCTTCACATTTAAAATGTGCCACAATTGAATTTCATCACAGGTCATATGACTGGTAGAATATTTCAAGATAGAGGGAAACTCAAAAATAAAAACATTGAAAAAATTTGACCCCATACTACTATCCCGTGGCAGCCCTGATTCTGTAGCTGTAAGTAACTTCTAAACCATTCCAGCTCATATATTATATATATATATATATATATATATATATATAGGTATATATATATATATATATATATATATATATATATATATATATATATATATATATATATATATATATATATATATATATATATATATATATATATATATATATATATATATATATATATTTATATATATATATATATATATATATATATATATATATATATATATATATATATATATATATATATATATATATATATATATATTATATATATAGAGTGGTTATTTCAAAGAGCAATTTTGGCCACTAAAAATAATATTGTTGACGATATCAATTTTAATATTCTAAAGAAAATACCTGGTGAAGAGAAAATATATAAATCGATCGACACGATGGTATCCATTAAAGAAAGTGTCAACTTCCCTACTAAATTTCTAAATTCTTCAAAAGTACCAGGAATGCCAATACACTGCCTTCGTCTGAAAATTGGATCTCCAATCAAACTACTCAGGAATCTCAACTCCCCAAAACTATGTAATGGAATGAGGATTATCGTAAAACAGCTATAGGATAATATCATTGAAGTTGAACTTATTTCTGGAAAGAACAAGGGACACACAGTATTTATACCTAGAATACCACTGATCTCTTCTGAATTGCCATTTTAATATAAAAGATTGCAGTTTCCAATTAAATTAGCCTTTAGTTTCACAATCAACAAAGCGCAAGGGCAAACTTCAGAATATTGTGGCATCAACCTCAAAGAATCCTGCCTCTCTCACGGTCAGCTATATGTAGCTTGCTCAAGAGTAGGAAATTCGAAAAATTTATATATATATATATATATATATATATATATATATATATATATATATATATATATATATATATATATATATATATCAGGGGCGGCTAGTCAAAGGAGGCTAAGCCTCCTCAATAATATTCCGTGTATCACTAATATATTATATTGAATAGTCAGCATTCAGCATATTCATTTTAATCAAAATCATATTATTTTATGCACCTACCTTCCTTTCAACCTACATTATATAATATAATTTATTAATTAAGATAGAAGGTATTTACATTTACTGCATTTCATTCATTTCAAGATTTGTGGCAACGCTGCGGAGGCTTAGAAATGTATATTCTCAACGTTCATTATGCCTGCCACAGAAAAGCAAACAACGGTGCAAATACTCCGAATGAATACTTCATTGCAATAGAAAAGCAAAACACATGTAAATGGCAACACGGATAGGAACACAGTCTTATACAATGTCGACCAATCACAACTATAGAATTTCGCGTGACATCGGGTGAATTCGTTGGAAAGCATTAATTGAATCGTAGTGTGATCGTAGTTACTAATGGCAGCGTGTTTACATATATTGCTCGCGTATTGTTTTAAAATGAGTTTGGTTACTGAAGTTAATTTCAAAAATTTCAATGGTGACTTAGTGGAATATTTGTTATCCCATAACTTTAGTGCACTATGTTATGAGGATAAAGTTTTGATAAAAACATTGCGACCTACCCCTGAATTAAACAATTTGGTGCAGCGTAACAGACAACAAAACCGCGGTTTTCATACAAGGAATTATGAGAGACATCCTTGCCTAACCGGATCACAGGTAAAAAATAAATTATTTTGTTGGCAGTGTTTACTTTTTACTAGTGAAAATGTCTCTGTTTGGGGCCGCTTAGGATTTGAAGATTTAATTCTATACCTAGTTGAAAGTGAGGAATTTTTCACCGATAAAGTAACTTTAAATACAGCACGCGGATTAATATCTTACTTACAAGATAAGGAATTTATATATTTTTTAAACATCTTTAAATTAATTTTTAACAAACAGAAATAGTTTTTCAAATCTTACAGCACAAGTTTTCAGATGTTACTCACGAAATCGGCTCAAGTTTCTTTTGGAAAAAATTTCAGAATTTCGTGCAGAAGTTTATTTTAAAAAACTATATATTTCAAACTACTGATGATACGACTCAATTTAGCCCAAAACGAAAGAAATTCAGTTACGCAGATATGGAGCTTCACTATAAGCAAATATTTTATGAAATTTTGGATACTATTAGGGGTCAAATAGAAATAAGGCTCTCTGATATGAAAGAACTGCATTTCTTCGACTTACTCAATAAAAATTTGTTAACCGGATTTTCGGCTAATTTTCCAGATAACCCTTTGGAAAATTTATGTCAAAAATACACTTTTTTTGATAAGGTGGCCATAAAAAGTGAACTGTGTGTTGTTCATGATGACAATGAAATTTTGGGGCAAAATGAAAATCATGTGAGGACTATTAAATACCTTTTTGATAATGATTTGAATCAAGATTTACCCCAAGTTTATAAACTCTTATGTCTAATTGTTTCTATCCCGGTGACATCGGCTTCCGTAGAGCGCTCGTTTTCCACTCTTAAGAGAATTAAAACTTATTTACGAAATTCAATGAGCCAGGATCGTTTGAAAAATATTAGTTTGTTGTCTATTGAAAGGGAATTGGTAAAACTTTTGGCGAAAGACAAAAAATTTTATGAGGATATTATAGATCATTTTGCTAGGTAACGTTAAAGATCGCAGAATCCCGCTAATCTTCAAAAATATATAATAACTTTTTATTTGCTCTCACCTCACCAGCTGTTAACAAATTCGTTAAGTAGGTAGGTAGGTACCTATTTTCTTTAAATTATAAGGCGGTTAACCTTGAAATCCTAAACATTTTCGCCTATGGTGTATTTTTTAACACCTCTTGTAGCCTCCTCAAACCAAAACCTCACGAGCCGCCACTGATATATATATAGATATATATATATATATATACCCCGGACAATAAAATGAAAAATATTGTTTATAAACAAGTAGTGTAAATAATGAGAAAATCTTTTCGATAAATTTTTTTACTTGTTATATTGTTATATATATATATATATATATATATATATATATAAAATATATATATATATATATATATATATATATATATATATATATATATATATATATATATATATATATATATATATATATATATATATATATTATATATATATTTATACATATATATATTATATATATATATATATATATATATATATATACCTATATATATATATATATATATATATATATATATATATATATATATATATATATATATATATATATATATATATATATATATATATATATTATATATATATATATATATTTATATATTATTATATATATATATATATAGATATATATATATTTATATATATATATATATATATATATATATATATATATATATATATATATATATATATATATATATATATATGTAATATCGGAGTCATACGCTTAGGGTATGCTTAATGAAATAATAAAAACGTAATTAAGTACAATCCGTCTCTTTAATCAGTCCGATACAAATGATAATGTACATAAAGTATGTAGTGTAAGTCAGGGGTGGGCAACTTTTTGTGTATTGGGGGCCAGATTACGGTTTACATTTCGTCCGCGGGCGGGAGTACAAAATTGACATCACATTTTTTTAATTATAAGTTTCTTTTTTCAAAATATAAAAAACAAAGTTAATTGAGAACTATGTTTGTCTCGTATCATTTATAATGAATTACAATGAAATGAAAAAAAAGGGTAAGTATTAATTACAAAATAATTATTAATGAAATCAAAATGATATTAAAACTAAATTTTTTTTTAAAATTTAATTTAAACAAGACAAATTATATTAGTTACGTTGTTCAAAAATGTTTGATTGAAAAAAAGTTTATTTATTATTCTTTCTAATGGTCTCGGGGGCCAGATACATTGGTGTAGTTAACAAGCAATACAATAATAAAAACATGTATGTACATAATTTTAAATTTCACTACAAAAAAGTTGTTCACTTCACTTGCCACTGAGCCAGGTGCCGGGGGACACGACGAATATTGGCGAACAGTCAAGTACAAAGTGCAATGGTTGCAATTTTGTGTTTACTTTCCACCATCGCAAGGGCTCGCTACTGATAGGAATCCGTTTTTCTTTATTGTACTCATTAAGTAAGCTCTTTCATACAATGAATTTATCAAAAGGATAACTGTCGGTTGAGCTATTATCATCCTCATCATCGCTACTCATCAATATATTTGATAAAATAGATTGAACATTATTGTGTGGTGCTGATGAAGATGCTAACCTTACTAATTCAGACTCAACATTTTCTTTATTTATTTAAAAAATTTCGTATTGTAGCAGGGATCAAATATATGTAGCAATTGCGAAGAAGTTGTTGAAAGAAAGGCATCCAAATCTGTTCGATGATAGGTACATTTAATCGCGGTTTTATACCTATGTTTCATTTGTGTCTGGTTTACTGTGTGCCAATTGTAATGTATGATTTAGAATGTGCACTGATGAAATGCTAGTGTTACTGTAAACTCATACTTTTGCATTTCGCTTTTTTTTAACGCTTCATTTGACTCTAACATCGTTTTCTTTGCCCGTATCATGTCTTGAATTATGTCCGTTATGTCTTGAATTACGTCCTCTTTGTCTCGGCGATTAATTGGGAGGCATTCTACTATAACTTTTATCCTCTTGAAATCTTTAGTGATGCTATACGACGTCAAATTTGCACTAGGCTCAGTTCAAATGTCGGTAGTGAATGATATTTTCGTAAAAGTTTTTATCAGGTCAACTATTTTACTGGCCAATTTATGGTACTACTCTTTACAAGTAAATGATGTGAAAAACTGTCTTCACCTTAATTCGGCACAATGTATTGTAAAAGTCGTCCTGCAGAGCGATTATTTGAGAAATCGACGCCTTCATAGACGGACTGCTTGGAGCAGTCGAGACAAACTGACTGAACGAGAGAAGTCGTGTTGCGTTGCGGTTGTATTCGGCTGCAAGATCCAAGCAGCCATGTTCGACCGCAACATGACTGCTCCGATGCCCTGTTCATTCAGTTGCAACAAGGATTCCGACGTCGTAAAGTGACCGCTTGAAGCTGTCTGCAGTAGTCTGCACCAAGGGCGCACCTAGGATTGAGTTTCGGGGGGAAGGGCTGAATCAAAATTCACCTCCTTAAATTTAAATAGAAAACGCACATCCCGTATCCGGTAAATCATAATAGATCTTATGGTTAACCGATAGTGACCAGTAGGCTCATTTTATAGTAGTAGATGAGCTCATTTCACAATTATTATCTTAGTAATCTCAATTCTTTTATTACTACAATAAATCTCGGGGGGGGCTGCAGCCCCATGGCTCTCCCCCTGGGTGCGCCACTGGTCTGCACTGACTGTTCCAAGCGGCACGTCTATGGATGCTCTTAGTATAAGATGAATCCCATGTTTGATTCCTCATCAAAGCATCTTTAAGATTGTTTTGTTTTATGGTCTCTTGAAGAGGGGTTGAACTCGAGGGCTGGTTTTTTCCCTTTATCTAGCTTAATGCGATATTCGTATTTATTAACACGCGTGGATTTTAATTGACCCTCTAACGAATTAGTTGTACCTCATTTTCTTGAATACGTATTTGCCACAAATTTTACACTTTGCCATATTCGCATCAACTTCACTAAAGTAGTTCCATATCACACTTGTTTTTGTCTTCATTATTTAGTCTTTCTTTCACTTCGATAACACTAAAAACACTGCTAGTAATTTGAATTCATTACTTATAATTCAATCGTCCAATGTTCATGCATCTAACATACAAAAGACGAAATAAACAATTGAACGAAATTCCCGGACCACAAGTCAATTATAAAACAGCGCGTCCTGTTTGCGCGCGGTTGCTCGCTGCGTTTCGATCTTTGTTTTAACTTATCTTCTGATTCTAAATTATCGGATTCGAAGTCGTAATCGGAGGTGCGAAATCAATCGGAAGTTCGAACATTACGTCCTTTCGAAGTCGGATACGAAGCAATGTATCATCCTTGATATGCACACCAGACGCGGATCCAGGCCCGACTTTGGGGGGGGGGGACTTTTATATATTCAAAAGCCAAAAGGTACTGGTATTTTGGGCAATGGTAAATCGAGTAGCCCCCAATCAAAACAATAAGGTGGGGCCCGGGCCATTTGGGAGGGGGGAACGTTCCCCCAGTTCCCCCCCTCTGGATTCGCGCCTGATGCACACAGATATATATATATATATATATATATATATATATATATATATATATATATATATATATATATATATATATATATATATATATATATATATATATATATATATATATATATATCTGTGTATCTATAACACGAACAATTCTGTTTTCTATTCATTTGCTGCCTGTTTAAAGGATAAAATCGGAGCGCTGTTACTGGCGGTGTGTAATTGTTGCATTACATCGATTTGATGTGGCAACTTTACTCTTGCTTAGCGAATATAGTAACCACCTTCGGGTGTCAGGACGTACGCGTTCACGTGCCGAAGTGTTTTCATCTATCTGTAAGATGTGGTTCATTTGTTTCCGACTGGTGGCGCTGTGTCATATTTATATGCCATATAGTCACTGGAAGGAAAATATAAGGCCGTTGGAAATATTTGGTTGGTTATCACTGGTATCGATGTTTCGTGAACTCGTATAACCAGCTCCGCTAGGAGGTTTGTTTGATTAGTTTCAAATAAATGTCCTAGTACTTGATTATATATATATATATATATATATATTTATATATATATATATATATATATATATATATATATATATATATATATATATATATATATATATATATATATATATATATATATATATATATATATATATATATATATATATATATATATATATATATATATATATATATATATATATATATATATATATAGGTATGCGCGCGCAAAGAAGTTTCACATAATATATATATATATATATATATATATATATATATATATATATATATATATATATATATAAATATTTATATTTTATATATATTTATATATATATATATATATATATATATATATATATATATTTAAGTGAAACTTCTTTGCGCGCATGAGGGAAATTCTTACGGATGAAACGCGTCACGTTTTTGTCCAAGAAGAGGGAGAGAGCGATTGAGACCGATTGAGAGATAGTGATAAAGGGCGAACGTAGCATGAAGCACATAGCCATGGAGCGAGAGGAGGAAGAGAGAGAGCGAGAGAGAAAGGGAGATCGAGAACAAATACAAGCTATTGTTGACTTTGATGGTTAGGAAATTTTAATATTTACAAATAACATGTAGCATTTTAATTTGCCACTTGTCGTTTGAGAATTTAATATACTATTTTTCATCAAAAATAAAATAAACATATTTCGTGAATTCTTTTTTCTAAATTCTTCCTTTCCCACCCTCTAAGTCTCGAAAATATAAAGCTTTAGATTAGTATAAATATAAACGATATTTAAAATGTTGCATTTTGGGATCTCCATCGTATCGCCGTTATCCGTCAACTTATCGAAAAGGTAAAATAACATTCTTATAGATATTTTTCCGTAGAATGCAGTGGTGTAGATAATTTTTGTTCTATATTTACTATTTTTGAATTATAAAGCAAAATTATGTTTTTTAAAATGGAACACCCTGTATATTTATAGACTATGAAATTTGTCTTTTTTTACCTTTTCAAAAATATATGATAATATAATAATAATAATAATAATAATAACTTTTTCTTAGAAACGCGCAAATAAATGACAAATTTCTAAAATTAAATGTATAATTTAATAGTATGCCATGGATAACAATAATGAACAAGTGAAAGTTACCATATTACTAACGACGAATTGGATATATTGCTTATAGGTATCTTTTAATAAAAAAATACCTACCAATTTTGTAGCAAAAGTAACAATATAACAAACACAACACAAAAAATAACATTATTAAAAAAAAAGTTAAAGGTGATGTTCAAATTGAAGACCATTTTCTCTAATGAAAAATTGGCACATCTTTGTAATTCTTTGAATAGCGTTTAAAAGAACCTTTGTTTTCATTCGCAGATTTCGAAAGGCTAAATGAAATTGCATTTCGAAGTTCTGCAATGCCGTCAGTTTTTGGCACGCCAAATTCCTTCTAAAATGTATCTATATGAGGACGAAGGTGTTGCTTCCATATATCCCAAAGTATTTATCTCTTTTCTTCTCCTATTCTCTTTGTTGAATGTTTTAGCACGCGGGTGAACAAACGATCCGTGCGCAACTAAATTTGCTTTTGAACGGGCAAATATCTCAAAAAATGGTTGCCTTCTTTCGGGATATCTAACAAGAAAAAAATTAAAATGATAATAGAGATTTTCATAGCCATAATAGCTTACTAACCTTAGGAAATATAATTCCGAAGCTCCTTCAGAATTTTCATTAGGTACTCTATAAAACTTAGCAGCATATCATACTTTTCATACGCTGCCATTATTCGAAGACATTGATAAATGTCAATTAAATAATTATACTAAAAGAACGAAAATGAACTGCTTTATGAACCAAAAATCTATCCAAAAACCGATGAGATTTTATTTCCGTTTCTTCTCGTGAACAATATACCTATCTGGCCTACTATTGAATTATGCATTTACTTTGAGAAAATCGTCATTTATTTGCGTGTTTCTGAAAAAAGTGCATACTATTATACATTTTTGAAAAGGTAACAAAAAGGACAAATGTTATAGTCTATAAATATATAGGGTATTCCATTAAAAAAAAACATAAGTTTGCTTTATAACTAAAAAATACTGAATATGTAACAAAAATTATCTACACCACTGGATTTTATGGAAACAAATCTATAAGAATGTTATTTTGCCTTTTCGATAAGTTGAAGAATAACGGAGATACGAGGAGGGTCACGAAATGCAACATTTTCAAAAATGCCCAGTATCTCAAAAACTAAAAGGGCTATGAAAATGTTGTTAACGGCATCTTCAGTTTTACGAAAAAGTAGCACAGTGTCTCGAAACCCGTAACCCTCTATCTTTGAAAATAACAGAGATACCCCGCAAAAGTACCAAAAATGGGACATCCTGTACCTTGTACGCACGCATTTTTTTTAGTTTCAAAAAAGTAGGTAATCGAGCGATAAAATCTGAATTCATATTCGGCTTTTGCAGTTCGAAACTTTATTAAATTTACTTAACTCTGAAAATTACTCCATATTCAACAAATTATTTTTCATCCAAATATAAAATTCTCACTTTAATTTAATTTGCTAATCTTCATTACAATAGGCGATTCAATATAAGCGCGACGCCCTCTTGCGGATTTTCAATGTAACTAAATGAAAGTACATCAGATGTTTGTTTACATTTGTGTTTGCATATAGTTTACATGCATTTGATTCAAAGTTGAGTGGTATTTGTGATTGTATCTGCATAAAAACCGTTTGAATATGGCGAATCATTATTGTTCAGTTCCTCAGTGTACTTCTTGGGCTAAAAGAAACCCTGAATTGAGTTTCCATTTATTTCCTGAAGCAGGCAAAGAGCGGGTTTGGATGGAGACCAAATTGGGAAACAGAGTCATGATCGACAGACAAAAAGCTTGGGTTTTGAAACTGAAAATTGGCAAACCAGTGTCCAAATACATGAAAGTTTGTTCATTACATTTCACAGACAATGATTATTCCTATCGAGGTAAATTTATACTTAACTTTTTTTTAATACTAGTTTCATCATTAACATTTCAGAGGCAAATTGTTCCAAAAGAAGCAATCTAAAGAAGATTGCAGTTCCTTCTCAAAAACTTCCTCTTCAAAAATATGAGGCTGAGCAATCTACCAGTAAAATAGAAGTGGGTAGACGTGAGAGAATTGGAAAAAGAAATGCTTTAAAGGAAAATATTCCTGAAATATGTTATCGCGAAACTGAGGAGCCAGAACAGTCTACTCAAGAAAATGAAATTCTTGAAACTGATGAGCCCGAACAGTCTCAGGCTATTGAAATTGCACAGCAGTTGCAACAGGTACCTCCTACAACTTCCCGGGACGCAGGAGTCCAAGTAAATACGCCAAAAATTCATACTTTATATGACATTTTTGCAACTGATATGGCCCTCAATAGCTTCACAGGACTTAGTAGTGCAGTGATGTTGGAAACATTAGTTGAAGCAGTGCAACTAGTGTATAGTGATCAGAGATCTCATAGATTAAGTATAAAAGAGCGCATAGTTCTATTGTTAGTCAAACTGAAATGTGATATGACTTATGCTACATTGTCTGTATTATTTGGAATATCTCATGAGCTTTGTAAGAAGTATATTTTTGAGATGCTACCAATTTTAAGTAAGGTTTTGAGTGTGACAATAATATTTCCAGACTCCATTGAGATAAAAAAAAATTTACCAAAGTGTTTTGAATGTTTTGAAGATGTCAGAGTGGTATTAGATTGTACTGAAATTCCAATTCAGAAACCCAAGTGCCTATGTTGCCGTATTCGGTTTTATTCACAATACAAATCTAATACTACTGTAAAATTTATGACTGGTGTATCCCCTGGGGGTATTATTACATATATTAGTGAACCTTATGGTGGACGAGCTTCAGATAAAATTATATTTGAAGAAAGTAATTTGATTCTCAAATTGGAAAGTTCCAAAGATGCTATTATGGCAGATAAAGGTTTTTTGATTGATGATATATGTGAACGCTTTAAAATTAAATTGATTCGACCACCATTTTTAAAAAATCAAAAACAATTGAGCACTGAACAAGCATTAGTGAATTCTAAAATAGCTGCTGCTAGAGTTCACATTGAGAGGGCTAATCAACGTATAAAAATTTTCAAAATCTTGAGTAACAAGTTACATTGGTCATTAGTTGGGAAAGCAAAAGACATTTTTATAATTGCATGTGGAATCACTAACTTGTCACAGCCCATATTAGCAGATAATAGATTTTTAAGTGACTAGTTACTATTTTCATTAAACAAGATTTTATTTAACTCGATCAATCCAAACATTGATAATTTTTTAGTATAACCAAGTTAAGAGTCAATTTTACTAATGTATATATATTTTTTATTTTCGTTGTAATTTGGATTTTTCTTTGGTTATGCATATTGAATTGTGATACTTTTCACTTTACTATTGTTTATGTAATTTTGTATAAAAGGTATAAATAAAACACTACAATGTCCTTATATGTTTAATATAATTTTATTTTCTATTTTCACATATAAAATGGATCATGTTATTAAAAAACTTTTTTTTTGTAACAGACAGAAGTTTTGATGCAAATTCATAATTGAAAGGAACTTCGATTATTGCCAAAGATTTATCGAATGAGGCATATATCACTAAATAACATTTATCCACATTCAATAAACCCATTCCTAATTGGATTTGCCCATTATATTTGTGATTCTCCTTCAAAAAATATTCACCATTAATTTCTCTCAGAAATTTGGCATTTTCCATGGCCTCTATGACTGTTTTTGATGCACCTATAAAAGATACTGATTATTGTTATGGTCATATAATATGTAGGGAAACATATACCTTCATACAAGCATTTAATTTCCAATAAAGCCACTGGTTTTCCCTTCTCCATTATTACACCATCTGGAGAATAACCAAGCCATGGATTTGAATTTGATATAACCATGCCACATTCGATCACCTCCAGACCAGATGTAGCAATGAAAGTGTCCTTTGCCTCACTTTCATATTTAATTCCGTGCTTTACAAATTTATTTGTAAAAGATTTCGGAAAGAAATATTTCAGTGATTTTGTTTCCCAGTCTCCTCCAGAATAAGTGAATATTTCATATATTCGAGAACCTGTCACTCGAAACTGCCTTTCTTGGTGCCATTCTTTTGATTGCTGAATTATTGCAATCACTATATTGTCTGATGTAAGATCATAAGTCTCAGTACAGAATTCTGTGCAACAATCTTTATCATTCTCAACTCTGATGGAATATAATTCCATCATCAAAACTGACTGGCATGAATGGTCAAGAATTGCAGTGAAGTGAAGATTGTTCTACCCCACTGAGGTTCATCTCAACCTGTTCGTTAAGACTTCTTCTTCCTACACTGATGAACAAAAAATATTTCAATGAATGAATTTATGGTATATAAATTGTTGTGCTGTATGCCTAAAATTGTAAAGTTTCAATATACCTATGTTTCGATATGGCTGAATTTGGCAGTTTAGCAATCAAAAAATTCAACATTTCTTTTTCATCAAATGACATGTTCACGTGTTCCTCAACTTTCTTTGTGAAACATGGCATATCTTTGACAGGAACAGCTCGATATTTTTCCCTTGTGGTATGTTTCTGTCTATTCCAAACACATTTGAGGTCTGTCTGACAAATCAACTCCAATTCTTTGAGATCGCTTCTGAAACAAAATCAACAATCATAAAAAACATGAAATCAGTGAGTTATATCAAAAATATCAGTCAGTATTAGCCTAGTATCACCATTATTTGGTACACACACACCTTGAACACTTGATCAGAACAGCCGAAATGTGTTTGCATCTGCCACTGTTACCAGCCTTACAGGAGCAGGACATTTCTTTAATTTGGAATTGACCATTTCCATCCAAAGCTAGTACTCCTTTTATTTGATGAGGATCAGAAGTTAGTGCACTAGTCTGGAGACATAGGGCACACAAATTCAATTTCTCCGAGGTGGAAGAGTTGAGTTTCCCACACAGGATTACATGCCCAGCGTGGAGGACTTCTTCTCCTTCATATACACACCTGGATGAATGAGTGCCCCCGATATATCTCATATATTCTAAGATACTCAATCTCATATTGATAACACTGAAAGAAAAAACAGTTTTTCAACAATTATTCATAAACTACTTAATATGTGAAAAAAATAACCTCAAAATATGGTTACTAAAATTACTAAATTATACCTATTACAAGCAATGAAACATACCTTATCGAACGAATATCGGCTGAAAAAGCACTTATAATTCACTGGAATACAAAAATAGAGCCAAAAATACAGTCTGCTTTGCTTGAATCACCGCCAAAGAATGGATAATTTACACATAAACAATAGAACAATAACAAGACAATGTACTTTCATGTAGTTCCGCTCTCGGCCGTTTTGGCGCTGCGATCTTAAATTCAGTCGCCTATCCAACTGTCCAAAACTATAGAACGAAAATTGACATTTTTCGTAGTGAATACAATTGTTAGTTTAAAAGTGTCAAATCTCAAGGGCTTGGTAGAGTTTACGGACCTTGGCTTCATGCTTGTCATTTACTGTAACATAACCTTATATCAAATGAATAGTATTATGATTTGTAATTCCCCTGAATTAAGTATTTTCAAATTAAAGTAACAAACAAGAATTATAGAGAGTTATTAGAAGAAAAATGGAGAAAGGAAGGTGAATTTTTTTTATTATGGTGTTGCGTTATTATTCATCTTAAAAATTTCTTCAGATTTTCACTTCTGCAGTTAGATCCAGGGGAAATTTATTTTGAAGATTTCAGTGTGACTTTCGTACCAGCCGATACTAAAAAAAAAACATTCGATTCCAAGAAGCAAGATGGAAGATTAAAAATGTGTTCCAAGTCCTTGGTATTTGATCCAAAGGATATAAGTAAACCTATATTAAAAATACAATTAAAAGAGTGTACTGTAATCGAACAGTGGAAAGGAAACTCTAAATTTATAGAGGGTAAAAATGTTCTTTCTGTGAATTGCAAAGAGTATATTGAAATGTTTGAATGTAATATAGTTGCCCCATATAGGTATAAAGATTCAGCAAATTTTTTATTCATTTTGAAGTATGGTGATATTATGCATTGTTTACCTCAGATTTGTCAGTTGCATAGAGCCAGTAGTTTACCTGCTGCAGAGCAAATTGATATGGTGAGAATTTTTCTTTGAAATTTTATATATGTATATTTGAAATGTTATGTATTGAATAATAGATAGCCACAATAGTACACTCAAGGCAAGCAAGAGTTAATTTTGATCAGCTTTGGTTGGATTTATATGAGAAAGTTATTTTAGAAACACAAGCTGATAAAGTAACACCTTTGGTTGTGAACCCTGGCCGTATCCTACTTTCAACATCACGATTCTATTTCCAACCATATAATAATATTGAACAGGTGAGTGGTTTGAGATATCTGTAATGTGTTTTTCCTTAATATTTTTAGTGCTAATAAATTTTAACATCAGTAACCCTTTTTAACACTTAAGTGTTTCCTATTATTTTCAGTACCCAGTAATTAAAATAAATCTAAACAATATTAAACGTATAGTTAAAAGAAGATTTCTCCTGAGACACATAGTAAGTGTAAAATAGATGAAAATAAGATTTTATTAAGTTATAGTAATTGAAACTTATTTGCAGGGGTTGGAAATATACTCCAATGAAAATAGTCTGATCCCTCATATTTATGTTTCATTTTCCAGTCAAAAAGATAGAGATAATTTTTACAACAAGCTTATAGAACAGTCTGAATTGAAATTGAGTGAAATTACTCCTAGTGTAATGACACTTCAGTGGCAAAATGGTATTATTTCTAATTTTGAGTACTTAACTTATGTAAATAGGTAAGATCCATTTCATTTTTTATTTATTCTATTACACAAATTGTTGTTGGTTATTCAAAATTTCTTATTTGGGTTTTTTTAAACGTTATAAAATTTTTAATTTGAAAGTTATTTTTAAGTTACACTATTATCAAAAGATGAGTAATAGTACAAAACTTTTAGTTATTGATGAAATTTGAATATGAAGTTGCAATTTAGATTACAAGAAAAATAATGCAATCCTGTAAAAATATGACTATGTATAATGTACTATATGCTTGTTCCTTTTGGTTAATGCATCAAAGGATTGAATATATAAACAACATTTGTATTATCCTTTGAAATGTTTATATTTTATTCTTAATCCATTTTATTCTGAAAATTATTATATTATGGTTTAGTTTTGAATATTTGGGATAAGTCAGTGAAATTTTTTTGAATATCTGCAATATTTTTTTAAACAGATGATTTGTTTCAGCTTAGGTGATAGAACAATTAACGATTTGACACAATATCCTGTTTTTCCTTGGGTCATATCAAATTACACCTCTGAAAATCTAGATTTCAATGATCCAAAAAATTATAGAGACTTATCAAAACCAGTGGGTGCCTTAAATCATTCACGACTAGAAAAGTTAATGGACAGATATCAAGAAATGTCTGATCCAAAATTTCTCTATGGCTCTCATTATTCAACTCCTGGATTTGTATTATTTTATTTAGCAAGATTGTATCCCCACTATGTTCTATGTCTTCAAAGTGGAAGATTTGATCATCCTGACAGAATGTTCAATTCATTACATGATGTATATAAAAACTGTCTAAACAATATGTCTGACTTCAAAGAGTTGATACCTGAATTCTATGATACCTCTCAGGAAGGAAAATTTTTAGTTAATGACATGGGTATTAATTTTGGTTATCGACATAATGGACTGAAAGTCGGAGATGTTGAAATTCCTCCTTGGTCTCATGATTCCAAAGATTTTGTTCAAAAATTACGAGACGCGTTGGAAAACGATATTGTATCAGCGAGTTTGCACCATTGGATTGATCTTATATTTGGTTACAAGCAGAAGGGTGAAGAAGCGAAAAAATCAAATAATGGTGAGCGTTGTAAATTCATTGATGTCATAGAACTATCAATGAATATAGTTTCATTAATTTTCATATTCATTTAACTTTAGACTTATCTTTAGTGAATATATCAAAAATAATCAATGTACCATTTTACTGCAAGCAATCAGAGTATTGAATTTTATTTCAACCTGCTATGTAATTTTAAAGTTTTCTCTATTATCGAATTCTTTCTAATTCCTTAAATTATTAATTTTAATATTTTGGACTTATTACTAGGTATTCCAAGTAACTCTTTTTTCAATTACAAAACTTAATTGTATAATGACCAATTTCATAATTCATTAAGTCGACTTTAAGTTCGGATCATTGTATCCTAATGGTTACTGACTTTTTATTTCATGTTAAATAATAGCATCTGAAATATTAAAAAGAGCTAATAGTCTGTTCTGGTCTTAAATGATAGGTTTTAGCACTGTTATTATCAATTTTATTTTAATTATTGACTTTGTGGAACATTAGTCCATCTAATCTTTGAACAAATGTCTAATTGTAAGTAAATAACCAACTTTCTCTAATGATTCTTAATCTACTTTATGTAAATGCAGTCATGTCAATTCAGTCTGATACCTTGATATATAATACAATTTCTCAATCATATTTATATCATTTTTATAAAATGAATTGACTGCTTTTCACATTGTCACAGGCCCAAACAAAAAATTAATTCAATTATACACTGTAAGTGATAAAATATCTAATACATTTGTATAAAAATTACGCCGATACAATCAGCACCAATATAATGACGTTTATCCTTCTTCCGAGTCCTAATCTCCGACCGTCTCGGTTTCTCCAAGCCTCTTTCTCCAGTCCTCTGGTCCGGATTTTTTCCGAGGTCTTCCTCTCCTTCTTATTCCTTGCGGGGTCCAGTGTAGTACTTTCTTCGAGAGTCGGTCTTGGCCTATTCTTATGTCATCTACAATGTCATGCTTTATTTCCCTTATACTTTCATTTCTGATCCTTTCCAAACTAGACTTTCCTGCCGCTCTTCTCCAGGAGTCCATCTCTGTGGCTTTTAGTTTTTTCTCTGCTCTATCCCTTATAGGCCCCATTTCACTGCTATAGGTTACTTTACTTTTAATTATTGCATTGTTTCTGTGTTTGTTTTCCTATGTAATGTGTTTATCCCAGAGTATGCCGTTTACATGGATACAGCCTTCCTGCCTTGAAGAATTCTTTTGGCTATTGCTTCATCCAGACTTCCTTCTTTCGATATTTTTACGGCTAGGTATTTGTATGAGCTGCAGTGTTTGATAATCTGTTTGTCTACATGTATTCTATTTTCTGTATGTTCACCTCTAGACCCCACCTGTCATACTCCTCAATTAGTTTGCGTGTCATATATTCAATGTCATAAATGTCTTGTGCAATCACCAGCTGATCATCCGCGAATGCCAAAGTATAGATTGTTGATGTATCATTCACAGGTATGACTATTGTTTCGCATTTTCTCTTCCATCTTGTTAATGCATTTTCTAGATAGACTTTGAACAGTGTTGGCGTTATACAACACCCTTGTCTGAGTAGCTTTGTTACTGTGAACCCGGTTGTTAAGTTATTTCCTATTTTTATTTGTGTTCATGTATCATTATATATGATTTGATTGCTTTTATTATTTCAGCATTTATGTTAGTATGTTTGTAAAGCTTCCCATAATTTTACTAGTGGAATGCTGTCATAGGCTTTTTCAAGGTCCAATAGCAAATGAACTTCCTGGTTGTATGCGATTTTCCTTTTTACGATTTGAGTTAACGCAAATAGGTGGGCAATGGTGGATCTTCCTGCTCTGAATCCGGCTTGCTTTTCTGCGTCCATTGCACTGTATTCATTTGTTTTTGAGTATTCTTCCATATATCCTACTTATGGTGTTGGTTACGGATATTCCTCTATAAGTTGTCGCATTTATTTTTATTTCCTTATGGATTACTGATATATATGACAACTTCCATTCCTTTGGCATCTCTGACTTATTTATACATCTTTAGAATAGATTTGTGAGCATCTGGGTTATTTTTTCTGTCCCATATTTAATAAGTTTTCCATGAATATTTCCTGGTCCCGCCGCTCTTCCATTTTTTAGTGCGTTAACTGATTTTTTACTTCTGATACAGATATTCTTAGAGTGGTTATATTTGTGTTATTACCAGTAATTTGGAACTCATTTCTATCTTCTGTCAGTATTTTTTCAAAATACTGATTCCATGATTGCTGGGTTATTAGGGAAATTATGTCTTTGTTTCTTTTTCGTCTCATGTTCTTTATTATTCTCCAACTTTCTGTGCTTTTTTTTCCACCTAGGTATGTGTTGAGTCTAGAGCATGTTCTCTCCCATTTTTTGTTCGTTTTTGTACAGATCATTCTTCGTACCCTTGCTTGTACTTGTTTATATGCAAGTTTATCATTTCGGATTTTGGAGCTTAACATGGTGTTGTATAGTTTTCGTTTGTTCTTCATTTCAGATTCGATTTCCTCATCCTACCAGTATGGTTTTTGACGTTTCCCTTCTTTTACTGGTATCCCAATGCCTCTCTCGCTGCTGCTTTTATGTATGATTTTATGTATTCATACTCTTCCTCTATACCAAGGCTGCCCAACCTTTTTAACATTAGGGCAAAACGAACAATTCAAAAATCGCAGGCGGGCCACTGACCACTGACAGTTCGTATTTTCGTTATTTCTTATAACAATAAACCTAACCTAAATTAAGGTATTGTGGAATGAAAGAAATGTAACATTCTGAAATACTTGTTTAATTTGATAAAGTTAAATTCTATAAGTTCAATTAAAATAATAATATAAACTGTATATTCTGCCAATTGAAGAAATACTTACAATTAACAAAAATTAAACTCAAACTGAAAAATTGGCACAATTAATGTAATTTCTGAAATTGTTTCTGTTTCAATAATTTTCTTGACAGTAACAAAAAATCAGAAAAAAATATGTTGCTCATTTAGGGACTTGCGGTATTTATTTTTCATATAATTCGGATTTGAAAAAATCTTCCAACAAACATATGTTGAACCGAAACTACTTGAAAATTGAAAGGCCAGGTCAGTTATTGCAGGCAAATTTTCCTTTGGAACCAGTTTCCAAAAGTTTACAAACTCTTTTTAAGAAGTTTCTAACTTAGCAATATTTCAATCAAACTGATCGTAAGAGGATTCACAAAAATTTGTAAATTTGTTTTTATACTTTCGAAGTCCTGGATTCGCACTTAGTTCAATGGATAGTGTCGATATTGAGCTACTGCTTCAAATCTTTGAGTGTAGGAAAGTGGTCAATATTTTCATTGGCTTAATTCATTAAGAACAGATTTAATTCAGCTTTGAATTCGCTTTTCAAAATACAGATATAACTCTTCATATTCGCTCATAGGTATCTGCTGCAAATAAAACCCTGAATTGACGTATGTGGAGAGCTTTTGCACGTATGTAAGTTATGCAGCGTTCTACTGGGTCCATAATATCATCCAACTGCATGTCCTTTTGAAAGGCAATTTTTAAACTTGCGTACGCGGACGGCGGGCCTTTCGAAATACGTCCGTGGGCCACTTCGTGGCCCGCGGGCCTGGGGTTGGGCAGACTTGCTCTATACTATCAAAAGATGTTCATTGTAGTTTATTGTTTAGTCTAGTTTTGTATAGTTCTTTTGTACTTTCCTGTTTCAAACTATTAATGTTGTATCTTACTTCTGTCACTTTCTCTTTTTCGTCATTTTCCTTTTTCTTTTCTCGTTGGTATCCTGTTTTAATAGGAAATACTATTTGTGCCTTATGTAGGTGATGGTCACTACCACACGAGGCCCCTCTTTTAACTTTTACATCATTGACCTTTAGCTCACTTTTTTGTTTTGTGATTATATAGTCAATAATATTTTATTGGTTTCTTGTTTCCTGTCTCCATGTGAATTTATGGACTTCTCTATGCTGGAAGTATCCATTTAAAACTTTTAGCTGATTTAGTTCACATGTTTGTATTACTCTCCTTCCGTTGCCATTTTCCACGTCCTCTCCAAAACTTCCTTTCACATTATCTTTATCCTTTCTTCCCACTATCCCATTAAAGTCTCCTAAGACTATGACTTCTCTAGACATAACAATCTTTCCTATTTCGTCATTTAATTGTTCGAAAAATTCGTCTTTATCAGCCATTGGGTAATCTTCATCTATTACTCCTATTATGGTTATTCTATATCAATGCACTGTTAGGTCCATCTTTATAAGTCTTTCGCTTATTGGTTCCCATGTTGTTATAAACTTCCTCAGTCTCTTGTGTATGACAATTGACACTCCCTGTTTGGCTCTATATTCCTTTGGTACACCATTGTAGAAATGATCGTATATTCTCCAGCTTTCAGACTCTCTTCCCTTCTTCTTTGTCTCCGTCAGGATGGCAATATCAACCGTTAGATGTTTAAATTCAGTTGCCACTTTATTTACTTTCCTTGAAATACCCTGGACTGCCTGCACATTCTAGGTGCCAAAAATCGTTGTCCTTTTCCTTTGCTTGGTTCGCCGTCTTAAGTTTTCTGTCCTTTTCCGAGGTTCTTAATTAGGTTTTTTAACATTTTAATTTTTTTATAAGTATCGAGGAGTTAGCTCGATACTCAATCCCCAACCTGGAGCACCAGTCCAGTTTTATTTCACGGTGGGTATTTTATTTTCTCACTACCCTTCGAATATGCAGGATTGCATACCCGGCGAGCTTCCCCCAATTCCAGTGGGGACGCACCCGATGGAGGTAACTGGCAAATCGTCACAGGGTCATTATTTGTTGATAATAAATATAGAGTTGACTTCATGGATAGAAATGGAGTTCATGAAATAGATTTCAGTAAATATAAAACTTGCTATATAGGCCAAAGGGGACATACCTACTTAAGAAAGAGTATACAAAAACATATGACCGTTGTAATTTCATAAATTTACATGAAACCAAACTTCTGAAAGAAAAGAACGTTGGTATCATGGAGAATATTGAAATTTCAAAAGATTATAAAGGCAATTATCATTATATTTCTAACAAACATGAAATTCACCTATGTACAACCATGTAATATTTAAGTGAAATTCAACATCTTTCAGTTAGTAATATTTCAATGGACTAGCAACCGAAAACATATGTGGAGTTATTAAGAATTACATTCTCAATAACAACTGTTTTATCTTCTATTACACAGCTAATTATTTACTGGTAATTGTTTCATTTATATTACTACTAGCTTAGTAGAGCGTCACCTTTTATTTCTGAAAATTTAACAAGTGTGGATATCAAATCTTATTTTTATCGAATTTTTATTGTTATTTCTTTTTTCAGTTTTTTACTATATATGCTACGAGGGAAATGTAGATTTGGATTCAATATTAGACTTAAATCAGCGTCATGCATTGGAAGTTCAAATAATGGAATTTGGGCAGATACCAAAGCAAGTATTCACTGTGCCCCATCCAAAAAGGAAATTAAAAACGGTATTATTCAAAGAACCTTACGATATTAAAAATATAATCAGTCAAGAAGGTAAGTCGTTTTCTATGTATTCTATATGTACCTATATTTCATTTTCTAATTGAATTGTCAAAAGCTACATATTTGGATACACACTGCATACCAGAGAACTGAAACAAAGGCAATAAAGATATATATATATATATATATATATATATATATATATATATTATATATATATATATATATATATATATATATATATATATATATATATATATATATATATATATATATATATATATATATATATATATATATATATATATATATATATATATGTGTAATGTAGAATTTATGTCCTTCTCAGTAGTTTTTTTATGCTGTTGGTACAATTTTACACTTTTCTGATTAATTCCTTCAGTAAAATATTGTTGAATGATTATTCTAACTTCTACAGTAAAAAATAATCGGAACATTTTAGTGGGGGGCTGTGATAAATGTTTTCAATAGAAGTTTTACGAGTATACTTTCTTTTCATTAAGTTTAACCCATCGCAGTGAAAACAAAATGTTCTTGGCTACTGCTGTACATTACATTATTAAATTGCCCATTTTATGGAGATTTCAAAATGGTATCACACAATAGATTTTTTATCATAAAAATGAAAATTATTATTGCATTTGTTTTTCAAAAAGAGGACGTTTCTGACAAAGTTTAATTTGATTGTTTCACTTATTAAACATTATTGATATTTTTTTCACTATTCACAATCATTATAGCAAATGTTCAAAATGATGACCCCTTTCGCGTATATCGACCGAGAAAAGACATTTTCAATGCCCTAAAACTAGCCTCCATTTCCGCTGCAGCAATTCTCTCTCAAATCGGCTTCTTTGCTTATGGTTTTTGAATAGACTTTGTCCTTCAAGCAACCCCAATAATAAAAATCCCGTGGATTTAGGTATAGTGAACGAGAGGGCTGTGAACTGGTGGGGATAAGTCCGATTTAAATATTACTTGGCGACCGTAATGTGCTGGTCATCCATCTTGTTGAAACCACAGAGTATGCCTCAGCTCCAGTGGCACATCTTCCAATATAATGGGCAGCTGGTCAGTTAAAAACACCAAATAATTTTTGGCGTTTAGTGATGGCGGCAGTTCGATCGGGCCAAAAAATTGCACCGTATATTATTAAACTAAGTTTAATGATAAACCGAGTTTAATTTGGCATTTTAGCTTGCGCCAAAATATAAACGGCGTTTAAGCCGTCTTAAACTCCGCATAAACCAAGTTCAGTTAAACGACGTTTTATAATAAAACGGTTCAAGAGCCTGTAATAAATATTTCCGGCCATAAATTGACCTTAGATCCAAATGTGATCTCTCTTCTCGTGTGGATTTACGATTTGCCAGCTATACAAATTGTGGAGATTCATGCACCCATCCTTTCAAATGGAAATGATAGACAGTCTGTTTCGCCCTTATTTGGGGCTCATCAGTATCTTCTATCCATCGAAAGTGATAACCAACCAAATATTTCCAACGACGTTATATTTTCCTTCCAGTGACTATATGGCATATAAATATGACACAGCGCCACCAGTCGGAAACAAATGAACCACATCCCACAGATAGAAGAAAACATTTCGGCAACGGGAACTCGCACGTCCTGACACCCGAAGGTGGTTTGGAGCGCTTGTTACTTGCGGCGTGTGAAGTTTGAATTACATCGAATGGATGTATCAACTTTACTCTTGCTTAGCGATTATAGTAACCACCTTCGGGTGTCAGGACGTGCGAGTTCCCGTTGCCGAAATGTTTTCTTCTATCTGTGGGATGTGGTTCATTTGTTTCCGACTGGTGGCGCTGTGTCATATTTATATGCCATATAGTCACTGGAAGGAAAATATAACGTCGTTGGAAATATTTGGTTGGTTATCACTTTCGATGGATAGATGATACTGATGAGCCCAAAATAAGGGCGAAACAGACTGTCTATCATTTCCATTGATTGTGATAAACAACTTAATGTTTCTAACATACACCATCCTAAGGTATATGGAGGCCTTTCGATGTTTCGTGAAACTCGTATAACCAGCTCCGCTAGGAGGTTTGTTTGATTAGTTTTCAAATAAATGTCCTAGTTCACTTCATATATATATATATATATATATATATATATATATATATATATATATATATTATATATATATATATATATATATATTATATATATATATATATATATATATATATATATATTTTATATATATATATAAATATATATATATATTTATATATAAAGATATATATATATATATATATATCTATATATATATATATATATATATATATATATATATATATATATATATATATATATATATATATATAATTTTTTTATCCTTCACGAAAATTGGTAATACTGATTTCCAAGTCTCTAGCCGAATCACTTTTTCGATATGTTGTCCTTGTAGAGGGGATGTACAGAATTTCATTATAGAAACTAAGTATTACGCAAAACTACATACTAAAAATTAAATTTGAAAACATTTTTGATAGCACTCGAGTCTACTTTATACTGAAGATGTGTGCAATATCCGGACACTATATTTTCATAGTTTATGTATACGAGTATATGTTTTAAAAAACAAATATTACTGCAGTTGTATACCTTCGATATATCAAACCCGTGGTACTGCTAGTGGATCCTGTCGATCCAAAGATTCAAGAAAAGTATTAGCCATCGATTTTTTTTTCACACAATGCCCAAAGCATGCAACCTCTTACCAAGAGAGATAAGGCTTATCACTAAACTCAAAAGTTTCCAGTTGAAACTAAAACTTTTCGAAACTACACAAATTTTACAAAAATTTTAGAATAAAATAAACATGATAAATTGCTGAAATTTTTTGCTCATACATGTCTTATAAATGTCCACAGCAGTATTATGTGTTTCTGGATTGCACAACACAAGTGTTCAGTCATTTAGGTGCATGATCTTAAACGTTTTCATTACTTTGTTGTTGGTAACTTTATATTTTGGGATTATAATGGGTGTTATTTAAACATGCGCCATTCTTCATAGGACCTATGATCATTTCAGAAAAAACCCTTTGTTTTGGATTGATTGGGCCGATACATGGTGTAAATTAATAAACATATTAAAACAATGGTTAATAATAACAATTTAGGTACACATTTATCAAAAGAAATAACGCATGACGCACGTTTCGGCGGAACTTCACCTTCTTCAGATGCTAATGGCAAACTATGTTTCTCTGTTATATCGAGAACAAGGAATAAATAGAAGACAAATAATGTTGAAAGGGTAAATAGAAGGATGGTTACAAATAATTACTAGAATAGGAAGAACCCTTTGTTTCGAGAATATACATGGCAAACAAAATTTGCGACAGTAACAACATTTTATTATCAAAAAGTACAAGTGGTGTTGTTCAATTTACAATAAATGTTCGAAATGACTTCCTTCAGCCTGTATACAAGCATTCAATCTTCTCATCATTGAGTGCCGAACTCTTTTTTCAAACATACCAGGGTCATTTCTGATTGAGTTTCACCCAGCAATTATTCGAGTTCACAAGTCGTCCAAATTCTCCAATGGAGTAGCGTAAACTAATGATTTCATATATCTCAATAAGAAATAATCCAAGGAGTTTAAGTCTGGTGATTGAGCAAGCCATGCGTGTGGCCCACGCGCATTTCTCAAGAAATGCAATAAGGTATTTTCATAACAACCATGTATGTGCAGATGAAAATCCGCATGATGTATTTGAAGATCGTTTTCAACATCAGTTCTTCTTGAATGTTTAGGTTGGAATTGTGGGTGACTATCTAATTGGACCGGTATTTCTACTAGCAATATTTACTGGCGAGATGTATCGCAACTTTTTTGAAGGAACACTGCCTGAGTTTCTGCAGAATGTACCATTGGCGACAAGAATTGCAATGTGGTTTATGCAGGATGGTGCGCCACCGCATTTCAGTTTGGTTGTTCGTGATTTTTTAACAGCAACATTCGGAGATTGCTAGATTGGTCGAGGTGGGCCACACGCCTGGCCCGCTCGATTCCCAGACTTAAACCCCCTGTATCATTTCTTATGGGTTTACCTGAAGTCATTAGATTACGCTACTCCAGTGGAGAATATGGACGACTTGCGAAATCGAATAATTTCTGGGTGAAATTCAATTAGAAACGACCCTGGTGTGTTTGAAAGAGTTCGGCACTCAATGACGAGAAGATTGAATGCTTGTATCCAGGAGGAAGTAATTTCGAACATTTATTTTAGATTGAACAACATCAGATGTACTTTTTGATATTAATATGTTTTTACTGTCGCAAATTTTGTTTACCCTGTATCTTCTCGAAAAAAGGGTTTGCTATTAAATAAGCTTCGAATGGGAATAAGTAGCTTTTTCTTCAGATTTGTAATGGTAAATTTACAATTGGCACCTGTAGAAGAAACAATACATTACACTCTCTTGAAATTGCCTTTTTTCATAGAAATAATAAAATGATCATCATATCGCATAAAAAAAGACATGCTTTCACAATTCCAAAGTAATTAATTTTTTTCATAGAAATATAAAGACAGTGAGCTAGCACTTTTCCATTACTAAGACATAAAATATCAATATTGGGCCCACTTTGGCGATAACTTCTTGCTACCAAGATGGTGCTCAGCTAAACCGTTTCATTTTTTTGGTGAAACTTATCAGGTTATATAAAAAATGGTCATCTGTCTTTCTCGAACTGAAAAGCCAAAGATTTGAAGGACTGCTCAAAAAGTCTTTTGCTTTCACTTACATGGTTCATAGATAGAACATAATTGTAGTGCTTCTTTGGAAATTGAAACCATGTTTTGAACATGTCTTATATATATTATTTAGAAGGTTATATTGTGATTTTTATTTCTGTATTGCATTGAGGACAAATTTTTATATATTAGCGAACTGCTAATTTTTTTGTTTGGTTTCACATGTTTTCTTACTAGGAACGTAATTATTATTTTTCTTATTAGGAACGTAATTATTTAAATAATATACTTATCTACTTACCTGCATTCGATATTATAGGATGATAACAACAAAACTATTTCTTAACATGTAAAATACGAACATCAGACTCAAGATTGAACTAGCATAGTTTTGTTTAAAATATTCTGAATCTTGAGGATTTTATAATAAATTTGATAATAGCTAATCAATTAATAATATGTGTATTCAAGTTGTGAATTATAATAATTAATCTAGCAGAAATAGTTATAAATGAAAATCCATAGTATGAAAAAATCTATAACACCTACTGAATTTTCCCTAAAAACCATCTAATAATGCTATTTATTTCAGAAAAATGGGGATCTTTATGTGAAGTTGATTTGTATGTTAGTTTTAGTACTCATAAAAATGTAGTGAGTTCAATTTTTATTTGTGATGACCAAAAGAGTATAGTTTCTGTTGGACATGATTCAAAGTTAAAAGTATTTTCCATAGAATATAGAAGGCAAATCAGAAGTGCCAATATTGGAAATATGCCACTTAGTTGTTGTATCCAATTGCCAAATGTGAATGTATTAGTGATTGGAAGTTGGGATAATCAAATGTGAGTTGGTTACTCGGTTTTCATGTAATATTGCATTGTATCGTAAAATTACAAAGGCAAAAAGTATTGATATCAGTTCATCATTTTTTCAACAATTGGTATTTATAAATTGTTTTCTTTTGTATGTTTCAGTTAAATTCACAAATGTGCTTATTATTTAGCCCATAATTTCAAAAACATGGGATAATTTAAATAAATTGAGACTACAACAATGTTTTTTTTCCAGAGTATTATATGACTTAGACTATGGTAAAGTTACAGAATCAGTATATGCCCATGAGGATGCTATAACATGTATGTCTTGGGGTTCAAAATCAAATTTATTAGTTTCTGGAAGTGGCGATTGTACTGTTAAGATATGGAAAGGACTTAATACTGGTGGAGTTATTAAACCTATACAGTGTTTATATAAACAAATAGATCATAACAGTCAAGTCAACTGCATCGTATTTGACAAGTAGGTGATGGTATAATTATGAGAATTTGACGATGCTAATTTCGTTTTGAATGTGTGTGGGCATAATTTAATTGAAGAGTGGTGCATATTTAATTTTTTTTCTCTGAAAAACAATTTAAAAAAATAAAGATTTCATTGAATACATTATTTGTATTTTCATCCGAGGGAATTTTACATCTATATGTTTGCAAAGCTTCATGATTTTAAGACAACATGGAATTCAAATGAGGGAATGATCATAACAATGTTTAATACAACAACTTGAATATATTAAACATTTTTCATAAACATATGAAGGTTACTTACCTGTATATATATATATATATATATATATATATATATATATATATATATATATATATATATATATATATATTTCACTCAAATTTTTCATTATATCTCAAATACTATACATTTTCCGATATAGTCACCATGAGGAAAAATTATCTGCGATAGATTTATCAGGCATTACGACATGCGCCGAAGGGTTTTATCATTCCTAGTGCTACGCGCAGTAGGGTGTCCGGATTTTAATATTTAAAAATAGAATTTTTTGTATTTTGGTAGTGAATAATCTTGAAAGGAGTACATTATTTTTTCAATTTCAAGTTGGTTCAAGAAAAAAGATCTTAAGTTGAAACAGTCAGTTTCAACAACAGTTGTTCTCTTTGAAGTTTGGATTTTAAACAGGCTGAATATCCCTCTTCATTTTTGAGAATATTTTATGCGAAATAAATGTAGTTATGCTGTATTGCAGTTTATCTGGTGTAAAATAACTTTGCTTTTTTATATTTATATATTAATAAATAAATATAGGCAATGATGAACGGCGTGTCATGAGTTGTTTCAAGGAGAATAACTGTTTCTAAAGCTTCATTATTTGGAATACTGATATAACTTTAATTTTTCAAGGGAAAATATTCATCTAGCTGTTGGCACTGAAGATGGTGAAGTATACATTTGGGAAACAATCGAATTTACATTATTCAAAAGGTACCAGGTTAGCTTGAATGTTAAGTGCATTGACTACAGTCCAGATAGCATGAAATTAGCTCTTGGTGGAAATGACAAAATGTTTCAAATAATTGATACTTCAACTGGAATGGCAGTATTTAAAAAATCTTTGAGTTCTAGCATATCATCTCTGAAATGGAATGATTATTTACTTGCATTAGGATGTGAAGATGGAAGTTTATTGATATGGAATATTGTGGAAGTGAAACTATTATATGAACTAAAAGCACATAAAGGTGAGAATTTTTATGTTTTTTTCTGGGTTATTTGATTCAGAATAAAAGATTATTTAAATTATTCAGAGAAGCTAATGAATTATTCTACAATATAAATATATACCTATATATATATATATATATATATATATATATATATATAATATATATATATATATATATATATATATATATATATATATATATATATATATATATATATATATATATATATATATAATATATATATATATATATATATATATATATATATGATTTTATATATATATATATGTATATATATATATATATATATATATATATATATATATATATATATATATATATATAATGTATATATATATATATATATATATATATATATATATATATATATATATATATATATATATTATAAATATATATAATAAATTTATTTACAGAATTACTAAAATCTTTTGCAATTATGCATAATAATACATATATTTTGGATAGTTGGGATGGAATAGTTTTTCATTGTACTCATTATAATTATGTTTTCATGCTAAAATCGTTATCAGAAAATATGTTACATTTAACATGGTTCTAATGAGAATATTTTTTCTGTTCTATTAAATTTCGAACAAACATTGCTCACCTGAAAAGATCTTGTTTTATATTGTTTCCATTTGTTGTGGAAGTATATATATATATATATATATATATATATATATATATATATATATATATATATATATATATATTTAATTATTTATTCGAATTGTTGTTGCCTGTGAACTATTTCTAATCTTCTGATAATTATTAGCAATAACAGGCTTGTTGAATCTTAAAAAACTTAAAAGTTTTTATAAAGCCACGAATGTCGTGGCGAAACGTCAACTTTTTAATAAAATCGAGTTTTTTAAGTTTCAACAAGCCTGTTATTGCTAATAATTATCAGAAGATTATATATATATATATATATATATATATATATATATATATATATATATATATATATATATATATATATATATATCGGTTATATATATATGGTTATAACGAATTTCTGACCGAAATAATAATTAAATGAAAAAAAACAGAATTGGAATATATATATATATATATATATATATATATATATATATATATATATTATATATATATATATATATATATATATATATATATATATATATATATATATATATATATATATATATATATATTCTAATTCGGTCAGAAATTCGTTATAACCGGGTGTCCTGCGACACCTCTCGTCTTTTTGTTGATTTTCGATTCTTGAGCTTATGTCATTAGCTACAAACGCAGTAAGGTTCCAGAACCGGTTCCGAACTGTTCAGAATTAATTCGGAATTAACGTATTATTATTTTATAATATAATCCTAGCTTAATCTCAACGACTGCTATAACTAGTTCTGAACCGACTTGGAATCGGTTCTAATTTATCCGCGAACGCAGAACTGGAACGCCTTAATTCAAACTGCTCATCTATCAGTTCGAAATCTGTTTAGAATCCTTACCGCGAACAACGCTATTAATCACTATAAAGTTGTTTTATGAATTGTTTATATACTTCAAGTTATTATTGTAAATAATTTCTGTGCTAATTATTACTGTAACCGATTATCATCAACATAGTAGTATATATTTGAGTAACTTATTAAACATTTGTTTGATGATTTTTTTTTATTATATCGGCAAAACTAATTGAAAATTGTTTCAGGAGCAGTAACTACAGTAACTATCGCTGAAGACAAATCATTCATATGCAGTGGCGGTGAGGACCACGTTGTTAAAGTGTGGCATCCCAAGTAATTTATTCAAGTAGTCCCATTATTATAATTTGATATGTGGAAATATTTTATATTGTTTTTATATGAAATATATTTTATTTAAATTTTATTATTAATGTGTTAATAATCTGTTACATCATACATATATATATATATATATATATATATATATATATATATATATATATATATATATATATATATATATATATATATATATATATATATATATATATAATTATTTATTCGAATTGTTGTTGCCTGTGATTTATTTTTAATCTCTTGATAATTATTATACCACAAATAAGTGATTTTCTTCCATAACAGAGGATTTTATTTATTAAACTATTTTCATCTCCAAATTTTCAATCCAATACTTAGCTACGCCGTTCTGATGAGGACCAAAGAGTCCGAAACACGTGTCAACGGCTGCTTCCATATAAACGTTCTATACCGATAATTCTGCTCTACTTTTTTAATATTTTCCCGTGACTAATTTCTTTCTGTTAAATAAATAGTACTCTATTATTATTATTTTCGAACATTACATAGGTAAAGGTTTCTGTAGTTTCCCTTGCCTTCTAATGAAACAATTTTGAATGTTAATATTAGACTGAAAGAATTTTTAACAAGACAGATCAATATTCAATTTTATCAAGTCAATAAATGTCAAAGAATTTTCAATTTTGTTCAAAAATTTTGAATAACTATAAATGTCATAATGAAACGTCAATTTATTAATTAAATCGAGTTTTTTAAGATTCAACCAGCCTGTTATTGCTAATAATTATCAAGAGATTATATATATATATATATATAAAATAACCTTTACCCAAAATTCCTCTCAAAAATTCTGTGATATTTCCTTGGTAATCAATCTACATTTTTAAATTGTCAAGTGCCGTTATATCTCACTGCTTTTCCAAGATCCAAAGTCTGTTACTGCTGATAAAAAAATATTAAAAATGCGCACAGAAGAAAATTTTCAATTATATAAGTACATATTTTTTTGAGTACTGGAGGAAAGGTACTAGAGCAAGTAATATTAAAATATATTCAAAACACCACTGTTGCATTGAACGTACCTTTCCATGTACGTAAAGCATTTTGGAAAATCAATATTTTTCGATTTTGTAAAAATGATTTGTACATCATAGAGAAAACATATACCAGAAGAAAAGGTATTCATTAGCATAAATGTTATATATATATATATATATATATATATATATATATATATATATATATATATATATATATATATATATATATATATATATATATTTCATAGGTTTGTTGGCCGGGATGATTATTAAATAAAACCAATTCAATAATTTGCCGACGTTTCGTTTATTTTTGTAAACTTCCTCAGGACTCTGAAATAAACATAAAAATGGCAATATTATATACAATAAAGTAAATTGAAAAGAACACAAATGGAACTACGGATAGTGTACATTGACTTATGACTTACACACATTTGTTGATAATCATTATTTTCCATAAAAGAACCACTAGCAATTAATCGAAGAACTGATATTGAAAATTTAAAAGTAGCATATTACTACTTGATCTCAAGAATACCGACAAGGAAGAGGAAAAAAACAACAATAATAAATAACTCGACTTACATCTGTCGCAACAACCTATGTACGAATCTCTTTCAATCAATCAGTTTACGCCGATCAACGAAAGTATTAATTGTTGCTGTTCTCCATTATATTCATAAGAAATTTACGTTACATTCTGACGGAAAAAGCCAACTAATGATGTAAGTTAATGTACTATCTGTTTATATCATAATCATTTAATGTTTTTTTTACTATCAACAAATGTGTGTAAAGTCATAAGTCAATGTACACTATCCGTAGTTATATGAAAGTTCCATTTGTGTTTTTTTAAATTTACTATATTTTATATAGTATTGTCATTTTTATGTTTATTTCAGAGCCCTGAGGAAGTTTACAAAAATAAACGAAACGTCAGCAAATTATTGAATTGGTTTTTTTCAATAATCATCCCGACCAATAAACCTTTGAAACTCTTCATCTATAAATGTTATTGCTTCTGAGAGTTACCGATAGAAAAAAATAAAACTGATATATAATTGTATTGAAAGAAAGGACATATCTGATGAGTTTTTTATACACAAATTAAAATTTTTAGTTTTTTAGTATTATTGTTGATAGACAACTATAACAAAATTTAAATTATTTTTATATCATTATAAAGCTTCAATATATCTTTTAAAAGAGTTCGATGAAGTCCTTTAACCAGATTGAAGATAATATGGTAGTTTTTATATATTTATTACTTTCATATATCACATTTTGCTGAACAATATTCTTTTTAAAACTATTGGTAATTTCAAATCATTTTTCTTCAAACAATGAGTTATAGTAATGTACATATCCATCCAAGCGATTATCTTTTTTGAATGCAGCATTGTATGAAGGATGGTTTTTAAAGTAATATAACACACTATGGAAAAGCTGCTCATCATTAGAATCTTGTGCAGCTTGCAGAAATTTTCTAGGATTTTTTTTATCTGGAGAAAGCTTCAATGCTGTGAGAATCTGCCCTTGACTCAAAAGAATTTCCTGTATCTCATCTTCAGCATTCAATCTTGATAACATATCTAAAGCTAGTTGGGTACCAGCCTCATAAATATTCCCTAACGAGAGAAGAATGCAAGCTAAGGTTTTTGAATCTGCAATTACACCATACTGGAGAAGCTGCTGTAAAGATGTGAATTTCTGTCTTCGTACTAAAGTTGTCACGAGTAGTTCATTCAAATTTTGCAGTGCTTTTATATCATATTCAAATAAAGAAGTTAAATAAGCAATCAGTACCCATTCTAACCTATCAACTTCTGATTCGGCATCCAGCTTCAGAAGAATTTCACTGAATATTTCTAACTGGTCCACAATTATAGTATTTCCGTTGGCTATTGATTTGCTACGTACTGGATCATAAGCTGGTGCTGCTGTTTGATTCTGTAACTCAATTTCTAACCAGTCTCTATATTCTCGATTAATGAAGTTAAAAGCCTCTCTTATTTTATCTAGAGGGGGTTCTTTCTGTCGAATTCTTTCTAACATAACATTCAATAAAACTATTTTACTATTACTTCTCCTCAATAACAATTGGGTACAAAAAGATAAATCTGGAATCAAATTACAAAGTTCTGGAAGACACAAATTAATATGCCATAAGCATCCAAGTTTTGCATCTATTACAATATTTGGTTGAAATACAACCCAATTAGGAGAATATAATTCACAAGGTTGCATTTGAGTATCATCCAATCCAGGTACAGTTAAGTTTGCAGGCTTAAATGATTTTGCTGGTCCTACAGCTGTATGGTACTTAACTACACCATCACTTTCACCTGGTAAAGCTATGTCAAAAACTTGGGAGCTTCGAGAAGCTTGATGATGGACTAGAATTAGATTATCAACTATATTTATAGCAAATCTACCAGATAGTCCAAGTTTCAATATATGAGTTTTAACAGGTGCCTGGCCTGGACCACTGAGTTCATGAATATGGACTTCTGCAGTTTGAGGGCCGCTCTGATGTCTGAGAATTAAAACTGCAGGTGTATCATAAAGAGTACCTAGAGTAATATCTCTTTCTAAAGCCATTTTACAAGGCATACTTTCTACTTTAGGTAATTTACCAACTGTACCAGCCTTGAAAGAGATTGGTTGCAACTGTGAACCATGAGCTGAAGCTAATAAGGCAATTTTATTTACAGGGCACCAAACAAACCACTGTAAGGAGTGAGATACAGTTTTCAACTGTTTGAGAGACTTTTTATCTGGTATAACCTTATATAATTCTACACCATGGTCTGTTATAAATGCTACTTCATTCTCCAAAGTCCAAACAAATCCTAATATTTTATGGTTCTTTTTACAACTTTGAGAATATTCTTCCTCAAGTGAAACTCCATTGAAATTTATAAATTCCACAGAAGAATTGTTTCGATGAACAGCAAGAATTTTAAGATCCAAAGAAAATTTAATGGATAATACTGGACCGCGATCTTCCATTCTGAAATTGAGGGGTTCATCTTTTTCATTCAAACCTTTCACAACGACACCCATTACGCCTCCAGAGCGAACAGAGAAAACTTGTTTATTGGAATCATCGAAGAATACATTGGTTAACTGATTACCTGCTTCGAAACGTAGGGGATTACTAGTTAATTCTAAGTAATAATCTGAAGCTGCCATTTGCAACAAGGTGAAAATATAGACCACTTAACAATAGTCGTTTAACATTTCTTATGTCATGTCTGTATCTGACTGTCTGTGCTGTGATAATCTAAACTAAACTAAAATTCTGCAGTTTGCTATTCTTTATAAGCAAAGCACATAATATACCTGTCACTGTCAACTAGTGTCAACCTGTCATCTGCATTACAGCGGTAGCGCAGCCTACTCCCTACTGACCTACTGTAAACTGTAAGTTTAGACCTACGCAGTGTTGCCACAGAGCAAGCTGAAAATTATGGTACAGCGTTGCTAAAATTATCGATTTTTCTTCCAAATTATGTTAGAAATTTTTTTTTATCTGCAAGCACAAAAAATACCTCATTTTTAGTATATTGTATTAGATATTGGGTAGCAATGATCTGCACACACAATCCAAACAAAACCCTTTTTTTAGTATTACACATCTGGTGGTTAGTATCAGGTACTTTCCATAGTTATTTATATTATAGTAGTCGAAAAATCTGTAGGTTCAAATTATGTTACAATTATCGATTATTTTCACAATCAGCTGAAAATTAAGAATATTCTGTGGGTGCTAGGTTTTAGGTTTTTTTTTAACTCGAGGGACCTACAGTTTAACGCCGGTTCCGAACGGCCAATGGGCTTGTAAACTATGTACATTACCCAACAATATTAATAATAATTATTAATATAATGACGAATTATTCTAAGGCACGTTCATTTTATAGTTTCGGACTGATATATCTGTACAATTCGTGTTAGAACGGTAGAGTTCAACATGAAAGATTATTGTAATAACCATATACCTGAAAATCTTAATAGATTTTCGATTTTACCTATTCACGCAATCTTCGCTATTTCATTAAGTAAGAAGATTACCTTTGAAGTATTTTGGAGATATATAGGCAACTTTGCATTAAGATTCATACCTGCGATTTATATATATATATATATATATATATATATATATATATATGTATATATATATATATTTATATATATATTATATATATTATATATACCTATATATATATTATATATATATATATATATATATATATAATATAGTATATATATATATATATATATATATATATATATATATATATATATATATATATATAAGTATATATTTATATATATATATATATATATATATATATATATATATATATATTATACAGGTCAGGCCCGTGCTGAAACACTTGTTAGGGCGGTGGACGTCCTCTTTTCATCAACGTTCAAAATTAGGTATTCTATTTTCTTCAATGCTTAAGGAGGAAAAGATTCTTGGGATTTGAATCTTTTTACACAATTACGAAGAAGATCTTCATTTTGAATGCTTCTTGAGAAGTTCCAGCACTGTCGTCTTCAGCAGGTTCTCCTGCCATTTTTTTTTTACTTTTTTCTTTCTTTTCTCAGTTATTGCTTTGTCAATAACGATCTCATTAAGAGTTTTTTTGGTATTTGCTCATGTTAAACGCGCAATCAAACGCATTTGCAACGCAATTACTCAAAGGTATTTCAAGGTCTGTCGAAGCTCCAGTGATAGTGTCACACTTTTTAATGCCAGTAGTTGAGTAGTCTCTCGCATATCCTTTAACATATCTGGCTACTATTGCACATTGATCGTTGCTACATATGAGGGGTCTAGTATCAAAACGTACAATCTCCATTTTTGTTGTTTTGTAGAGAATCGATTAAAACGATTCTAAATTAAGTTATTGATGAAAACATAGATTTTAATGAACTGATATCTCAATGTAATATTGTAGTATGTCTGTCCATACTCAAAATTAAAGAAATATTACAAACTAGGCTTATATTACAAAAAAAAGATTGGAGATTGTACGTTTTGATCCGAAAGCACGTTTTGAGAATAAAATAATATAAAAAGCGATTTGTTTATTTTTTTTACTAAATATACAAAACAATATTTTTTCAAGATTATTGGTATATTTTTTCAGACTCCAACGCTGGGTCCTTCATCAAAATATTCACAAAGATTCTCTTCTTCCTTTTCTTTATTTTCTGCATATTCCTTCTCTCCTTCATCCAGAACGAATTTATAAAATTGCAAATCTTCGTTGGTTTTCCACTCTTCGCCGTAATGAGCTTTATGCAAGGAAGTTAAGGTAGTTACTTTTTTCTCTTTCATCACATTTTTTTTTGCAATAATAGTAGGGATAATATCTTGTATTTTTTTTCCTTGAAAAAACACTATGAAAGTACTAAAAAATAATCTATTTGAAATTATTTCAATACTGCGTAAATAATGGAGAATTCAGTTACAGACGATATGATCACGTGGCCATATCGCGTTTCCTATTGGCTGTTTGGAGATTGTTCGTTTTGATCCTCACTTGTCAACGGATATTGTACGTTTTGAAACCAAACCCAATATTTGAGTGCAAATTACTATTGGAGATTGATTGTTTTGAAACTAAAAGAAAATATCATTATATTCGCCTTAAAATTCTGTTGAGGAAACATATTTTATCTGAATTTTTATAAAAAGTGGAGATTGTACGTTTTGATACTAGACCCCTCATATGTCTATTGTCGTGTCCATTCAAAACTGAGTATTTTTTATTTGCCAAGTGATTTGATTTCATTTGCCACGACAGATTTGAATTCTTTTGACATGAAGGTCATTATTTTTGCTACTGTGTTGTTAGTTATAAATGTCACGGCACTTCCTCTGCCCCTTTTTTGTTTTTCCTACATGTTCCACGTCAGTATTTATTTCCTTATCTTTTAGACACGCGCATATCACTTTCTTCTTTAGCTTTTTTCGTGTTTCTCTAATCGTTGATCATACTTATATTAGACATTAATAGAATAGATTCTAAGAAGCTGCCATGGCTGATTGTGTCATGTTTAAGTTTAAGAGAAGGCAGCTTCCCTTGATGCACGAAAAGCTAATCCTTGCTATCCTATAAGCTTCAAGACATCTATTACCACATGTCTCATTTCTAAAACTCCTTTTCTAGGTGATCAGAAAAATGAAGGTTACAAGTACTTTTCTTATGTTTGGCATACATGAACGATGGGTTAAAATAAGCTTTTGGAAGAATTATAGTGCATTCAGTAGTAGCCTACAATTACAAAACTAAACCCAGCCGTTTGGCAATATCGACGATAAGCCTCGTCGGAAAACTTATCAGTTTCGGAACATGAGAGCGCCAAAATGTGTACAGTAACATAGAGTAATGTAAATTATAAATATAGGTAGCTAGTATTTTGTATTGTATTTTGTATGATACTGGATGTAATATACACTCCATATATCTAGAGGATGAATCTATATAGAATGTAAATTCTCTTGATTCAATAAAGTGCTTTTTCTTCTTCAAAAAAAAATTTCCACACTGCAGGGCGCACCGGGATACGTCCCAGGTACATGTATATATTTTGATATATCAATATCTTACATACATAAAAGTACTTTCTTATGTTTTTTTATTGTAAAAGTGTCATGTCCTGAAATAATTAATTAAAAAGACTTTCGTAAACTGTCAATATAGTTTTTCTATAAATAGGTATATTAAGATTTGATCAATAACTAATTTCAGAAGATTGAAAATGTATATACTTTAACATATATATATATATATATATATATATATATATATATATATATATATATATATATATATATATATATATATATATATATATATATATACGAGGGTGGTCCGAGAAGTACTTAGACTAACCGTCCGATGGCGCCACTATCGCAAGAGAGATTTACTGTCATGTAGTATATTCTTGTAGACGACTACTGTCAAAATTTCAGCCGCATCGGACTGGTAGTTTTGTTTTGACAGCGTGTTGAAGCGGGAGTGTTCGCGGATTTTAGAAAAATAGAAAAAGAGCAATATCGGTCAGTGATTCGATTCTTGTTTCTGAAAGGGAAATCGCGCAGCGAAATAAAAGAGCGTTTGGATGCTGTGTATGGTGACTCTTCTCCTTCGATGGCGACCGTAAAAAATTGGTTTAACGAGTTGCAACGTGGTCGCACGTCGGTTTTTGATGAGCCACGCCCAGGTGCTCCGAAAACGGCTATCACGGAGGGTAATGTTAGAAAAATCCTCGATCTCGTATTGGCAGACCGCCGATTGAAGGTGCGCGAGATAGCTGAGACAGTAGGCATCTCAAAAGACCGCGTAGGCCATATCCTGCATGAAGTATTGGGCATGAGAAAGCTGTCTGCACGATGGGTGCCACGTTTGCTCACTCCGGACAACAAGCGCAACCGTGAGACGACTTCAGAGCAATGTTTGAAGCTGTTTAAGTGCAATCCGAAGGAGTTTCTGCGTCGTTTCGTGACTGTCGACAAAACATGGATCCACTGGTACACACCTGAGACCAAGGAACAGTCAAAACAGTGGACTTCAGCTGGTGAACAAGCTCCGAAGAAGGCGAAGACTGTCCTATCGGCCGGAAAGGTGATGGCCACTATTTTCTAGGATTCACAAGGTGTAATCTACATTGACTACCTGGAGAAGGGTAAAACAGTCACAGGGCTCTACTATGCCAAATTATTGGGCCGATTCGACAACGAATTGCAGAAAACACGGCCCCATTTGAAGAAGAAAAAAGTACTCTTCCACCATGACAACGCACCGGCTCACACCTCCGCCGTCGCCTTGGTTAAATTGGTCGAATTAGGCTACGAACTGCTGCCCCATCCACCGTATTCTCCAGATTTGGCCCCGTGCGACTTCTTCTTGTTTCCGAACTTGAAAAAGTTACTCGCCGGTCAGAAATTTGAGTCGAACGAGGAGGTTATCGCCGCTACGGAGGCCTACTTTGCAGACCTACAGAAAACGTATTTTTCAGACGGGTTAAAGAAGTTGGAGCATCGCTGGGTCAAGTGTATCGAGCTAAAAGGAGACTATGTTGAGAAATAAATCGGATTTTTTGTTTTTCCTTTGTAGGCTAGATACTTATCGGACCGCCCTTGTATATATATATATATATATATATATACTTATATATATATATATATATATATATATATACTTATATATATATATATATATTTATATATATATATATATATATATATATATATATATATATATATATATATATATATATATATATATATATATATATATATATATATATACTTATATATATATATATATATATATATATATATATATATATATATATATATATATATATATATATATATATATATATATATATATATATATATATATATATATATATATATATATATATATATATATATATATATATATATATATATATATATATATATATATATATATATATATATATATATATATATATATATATATATATATCTATATATTGTGAACCGAGATAATAAACGTACATGAGTATATTTTTTTATGATAAGGGATGTCGATCAACAATACAGGAAGACAATTTAATGTTTTTTTCAATTCCATATGTCGAGCTTTCGAAACGAGATTTGTTTCTTCTTCAGGAATGTCTGTAATTGAGAACATGCCAAAGAGTTACAATAAAAAATTATTTCTGTATTCTTGATCGACATCCCTTATCATAAAAATAAATATATATATATATATATATATATATATATATATATATATATATATATATATATATATATATAGATATATATATATATATATATATATATATATATTTATATATATATATATATATATATATATATATATATATATATATATAAGGACGCACCCAGGATTGAGTTTCGGGGAGGGCTGAATCAAAATTTACCTCCTTAAATTTAAATAGAAAACGCACATCCCGTATCCGGTAAATCATAATAGATCTTATGGTTAACCGATAGTGACCAGTAGGCTCATTTTATAGTAGTAGATGAGCTCATTTCACAATTATTATCTTAGTAATCTCAATTCTTTTGTTACTACAATAAATCTTGGGGAGGCTGCAGCCCCATGGCTCCCCCCCCTGGGTGCGCCACTGTATATATATATATATATATATATATCTATTTATATTTATATTTATATTTCTATATATATATATATATACATATATATATATATATATATATATATATATATATATATATATATATATATATATATATATATATATATATATATATATATATTTATATATGAATTCATTTATATCTATATCTATATATTTCCATGTAACTATTACTTGGCATGAGTCCATTTTTATGGAGAAAGAATAACTTGTTTTTAAAATGTATACATTTTTTTCATATTGAATTGTCTGCTATATTGTTGATCATTATGAAATCAATACTATATTGATTATAATATGATAATTAAAAATTAGTGAAATTATTATTACCATTATTATTATTTTTTCACACAATTTGTTAATATTATGTGACGTATACACTTTGCTCTTACCAGGATCTTTTTTCGGACAAAGTATTGGTAAAAGTATTAAATTTATATAATGAAGATCTTTTATCCGAAGTAGTGTTGGTAGATGCAAACTATATAATGAGAATTTTTTGTCAGAAGAAGTCTTGGTAGATGCAAAATGTATTTATAAAGAAGGTCAAATATTAAAAATGTGCAAAGCTCAGAATAGGAAGTTTTTGATTCATACGACACTATACGTCGAACTTGTATTGTGAAAATATAATCAATCAAACTAAAATGTGGGATCATTTCATGAAAAAGTATGATCTTGATCAAATGGAGCTTGATCATAAAAATATTATTGATTGTCACTGATACTTCAAAATAATTTACTTATCTGATGAAATATTCAGATGAACTATTTATAAATTACACACATATTTAAAAATTAACATAATCAAATTCGCGAGACATTCGCAGAGTAATGATTAATTTCTCATTATCGTTATCCCACTGAGCGTTTCCTTGTTGTGGATCTACAGGATGAGGTAATGGTATGTCTAGAACATGATGTGGAGATATAAGTTTCAGTTGAGTATTCAGTACCTTGAGGTCGATATTTTGTCTTTTATCATTGGGTAACCAAACTTCAATTATCAGATCTTCACAACAAGCTGTTGAAGGATTTTTGGGCCCCATCTGAAAGAAAAACAATGAACACTATCGGAAGCAAGCCTTGACTTACATAGTAGTTTCTACGACGTCTTCACGATCTTCATTGAACAATATCGTATTTTATAAAGTCTTACCTGAAGAAACAAATCAGATGGTGTTACTTGTTGCTTATAACTGAGTTTCCATTTGGGAGTTTTTTTCCAGTCAGTGGAAGGTGTTTCTTCATTAGTGAAAAATTCATTCTCATTGGCAATTTCTTTATAAAGTTGTTCTTTTTTTTCATTTGGTTCAAGTTTAGCATAAGGACTTTTCTTTTCACTAATGTCGTTCTCATCTGGGGAATCATTAAAGCTTTAATTCTCACCACAACTAAATAGATATTACTGTATTTATAGAAAGTACTCACAATTCGCTGTTGTGTTACTTGAATGTGCTTCTTCTAATTCTTCATCGTCAGAATCTTTAAATCGTCTACGTGGACCTGTACTGAATAAATTAATAAGACCATCAATTTCTTCCTTTGAAATGGCCATTTTTCGACGATGTAGTTAGATAGTTGACTTTGAAGTGTTTCCAATTATTGATTAAACATTGAGTTAATATAGAAACTATGGTAACAATATATTTGAAAATAGACAATCTGCGGCCCCTAGGCCCGATTGGTTTTTCAGTCTGTGGCCGCTTGTAGAGTATAATTAATGTGGATTTTGAGTAATATCGATCAGAAATTATATCAATTAAGTTATTTTAATAGAGCTACCTTCAAATGTATGGTAGATGGTAATCAGAGTGGTATTGAGATTATCCAAATAAGTATTACTCATCAACTATTAAAATATAACAAATATTATAATATTAAACAGCAATTTTTTTAGTTTTGAGGATTACTGTATCATACCTATCTATACCTATATACTTATATACCTATAATCTATATATATATATATATATATATGTATATAAATATATATATAAATATATATATAAATATATATATATATATATAAAATATATATATATATATATATATATATATATATATATATATATATATATATATATATATATATATATATATATATTATATATATATATATATATATATATATATATATATTATATATATATATATATATATATATATATATATATATATATATATATATATATTATATGTATATATATATATATATATATATATATATATATATATGAATAAAATGGAAATTTTTACACTGTCACGTATTTGCTGTAAAAACAAATTTTCTTCAGCCAGAGACATGCGTTCCAATTTATGATCTTCGAGGCTATCATCATGTTCAGTGATGAGGCTCATTTCTGATTGCGTTGACGCAAATCCACATGAAATTCAACAGGTGCCTCTACAATTCAAAAAAGTTAGTACGGATTTTCATACGATGCTATCATTTCGTCGAAGATGCACAAGGAGCCGCTCTCACTGTCAATGGAGACCACCTCGGTAGCCCAGCGGTAAGGTGTATCGCTTGTAAACTGAGGATCGTGGGTTCGAGTCCCACCTTGCTCTTGGGTGTTGTGTAGGTATGTATGAAATCTAGTGGTTCAAAAATTTCATCTGTTGGGTAATGAACTTACGTCATCCTTAAGCGATATTTAATTTAAGTATATAAATAGATATTTGTATACAAATATATATATATATATATATATATATATATATATATATATATATATATATATATATATATATATATATATATATATATATGAAATTGGGGTGAGATCATCAACGATCACGAAGTTGTGCAAGGAATCGCAATTTTATAATCATTCACTTTTAACGAAACTGTAGCTATTGCATGAATATGTGTCATAATTTTATACTAACGGTATTGGAATTGTAAGAATTCACCAGCACTTATTTCTCTAAGAAAATTATCAAACCAACTTCTTAGACAGCTGACTATATGAGTACCAATATCGAGAATTGTTTTATTTTCAATTGAATTTACTTATTCTAATCTGCGATGTATAACCGACTTTGATCAGCAAGTATATATTTCTTGCATACTCAATTAAAATAAACATCTTTCTTCAAACTCTATCGTACGCATGAGAACACTAATAAATATTTTTCAAAATCAAGTTCATCTACTCGTTATATTGAATAAACTTGAAGTTCATTCAGTATACCGTTTTCCGGGTCCTGAATTGTAGATAGTAACAAGTGATGGTTAAAACACATGCCCAATAGCAATAGTAATCAATCCTCTTGATGAATATTGATATAAAGCTCGACAGATGGACAATTGGGTCTGATTAGGAATAAATTAGGAGGCACATATTCACTACCCATCAGTAATCAATTCATACGACATAACCGCAATAAATAAGCAAATATAATACTCATTCAATATTCCCAGCAACTCATTGTGTCTTCGGGAAGAATGGTGCGAGTTTATTTTTCTTTAATTTTAGTTTGTTGTTTAGATTATTCAGAAGAACAAGGACATTATAGAAAAGATCGCAGTGAGTAATTCATTCAATGAATGTAATGAATGTTTTGAAAATTATAATATATTAGATTAATTGATAATTAATGCCGACAAAAATTATATCTTCAATTATTGCTCAAAGATTTCTGTGCTATCCGAAATTATTCAGTATTTACGACAACTCGTTTGCTTATTAACAAAGGTTAAGTATTGAAAAGAGAATATAATATAATTCAAGAGTAGTCATTTAATGCCATGTTTTTCAGCAACAAGCCATAACTAAATGAAGCGAAGTCAGAATACGATAGGATAAATTGGATCAGTATGCAATAGTTCAATAATAATAGTTATTTTTGTATCTAGTGCGCGAAATGCTACTTTGGTGATCGAGAACTGATTTTTTTCAACGAGGCGCAGCAGAGTTAAAAAAAATAGTCGAGTTCACCAAAGTATTTCGCGCATGAGATGCAAACAAAATTTTTTCTACAAACGTCAAAAATATTGTTCTAAACTAATGCCCGCCATATACGCTACGGTAGACCGGATAGGTTACCTGTGCAGGTATACCTGCGCAGGTCTGTGTACGTGTGTGGGGACGTTCCGGTATACCGTAGCGGTTTTCATTTCTTTTCCCGATGTCATCGATTGAAGACGATGACATACTGGCATTGATAGGCCTAGCGTTTATTTTGAAGAAAAAATATGAAAAAACAGTGGAAAGGGTGCGAAAAAAATGGTGTAAGCTTTGGCTATTGAAAAGGCGAACTTATAGTCACGTCAACTTATTGAATGAATCGAAATTCCAACCTGAAGATTTTAAAAATTATCTCAGAATGGACGAAAAAACATACCTGAAATTACTTACAATGGTTATTCCTATGATAAAAAAAAGATACAGTTATGAGAAATAGTATATCTCCTTACGAAAGATTAACTGTTACTTTGAGATTTCTAGCAACAGGCAGAAATTATGAGGACCTAAAATTTTCAGCAGTTATTTCGCTCGGAGAAATTATTCCTGAAACATGTTATAGGCCTTGTGTTGCTTTTGTCGCATCTGCCTCAATTTTGCTATTAGTAATTCATAAGAGGCTTCTTTTTTGTCTCTATCATGGTACTCTTGAATTTTTATTTGCCAAAGACATGGATGAGTCCTATTTATTTCAATAAAATCTTCAATAACTTTTTTGTTAAATCTGACGAAGCCATTTTCATGCATTGACGTGTGACAATAGAAAAAAATGACGCGACCTGCGCAGGCGACCGGAATACATCCACACACGCTCAGGTACACCGTAAAAAAAATTTATTTTCGATCTTGCTCCGGTCGCCTGCGCAGGTTCAAAAACCTGGAAATACTATTCCCACATACGCTCCGGTCTACCTGCGCAGGTATACCTGCACAGGTAGACCTCTCCGGTCTACCGTAGCGTATGTGGCGGGCATAAAAGTAACATGCTTAGCTTAATATGAAAAATAGTATTGAACTGGCTTAAACTGTTTTTCCAAATCAAGTAATTACTGTGACTATGGAAATAAAATGGCATTTGTTGACAATTATTATTTCAAAGTGACAGTTCTTGATAATTATTTTGGAGTGACTTTTTATTCGCGTCAATTTCGTGCGTGATATTTATAACTGTAAAATAATGGAAATTTCGAGCGACGATGAAGTAAGCAGTACCCCACCTAACTTGATGCGGCCAATTCAGTAATTTCAAATCTTTTACCGGAGAGATCGAGGCGCCAGTATGAAAATGCATATCACCAATTTAAAGAGTGGTGAGAAGCAAATAAAGCCAGAACATGCAGTGTGCGAAGTAAGTATTTCGCACACTACTTCGCGCACGGTGTCATGGTAACGAAGGAAAATGAAAAAAAGGGTCACTTGGCATATTGTTGTCAATGCGCGAACCTTGTCATTTTTTGACGTTTGTAGAAAAAAATAATTATAATATTTTATCACATTGTAGTATTTTGCATTCTCATCCCTTAAAACGATCAAATTTTTTTTTGTATGAAAGAGAATCATTTCAGATTTCTGTGAAAATTTTGGTTTTTATGAATATTATTTCTAAATGAAAAATTAAACCTGATTCATCTATGAACAACCTTTTTAAACATATTTCGCGCACGGAGGATTGTGAGATTTCTCTCGGTTAAGGTTTATATATAGAAGGAGTGCAGAAGGCTGAAGTTTATAATATATATATATATATATATATATATATATATAATATATGTATATATATTATATATATATATATATATATTATATATATATATATATATATATATATATATATATATATAAGTATTACCAATTAATTAAATTAAGTTTCTGAAGAAATAAGTTCAGTAGAAATGGTTCTCCCGAGCCTTCGCCATTTTATATAATCATTGTTTACGTGCATACTGCCAATGCAAAACATATAATATTTAAACTTGAGCTTCCAAGGAATTACGGTTAAATTTCGACCATTAGAAAACCATTAGTTGGTATTTATACTTCTTCACGTTTTTGGCACATGAGGTCAGAACTTACATTGGCCTTATAAACCTTCATTATAACACAACCTCATCTTTATAACCCCTTCGACAAAATTCTATCAGTTTTTATTAGAAAACGATGAATTTCATAAAGGCCTTCACGTCAGAAACCGCGACATTATGAGAGTTTAATTCAGCAGTATGCAACAACTGTTGAGCCGGATTAATTAAATAAAGTATGTTTTTTCTTCGAAGAGGCTGCCCAAATCTTATTTTCTCGTAATTAGACTTTGTGTTGCAACGTAAATTGTTCACTTTCTAATATGGAGTTCATCATAAGTTATCACGAATAAACATGTAACATTAATAATAATTTTTATTTAAAAGTGATATGATAATAATGAAAAATATATTCTCTACTGCTTCATTGGTAAGGCGCATGTCCGCTTTCTACCACTCGTCCGTCCTGACGTGAAAAATGATGGGGTGCATAAAGGGGATGTATAGGGATACCGTTAACACGGCCATCCTGTGATTAGTGCGTCCTCGCACTGTGTCTATCTGTAAGCATCAAGTACGAAACAGAATTTTTGTTATGTCTAAATCAACTACATATAATTTTTTTTCGATATCAAGTGGTATTGCCATTTCTACAACTTCATCTTATGTCAGTCAAAGTTTTCATAGAGTTTCACTAGGTATATAATATAACATTTTCAATTCATAGCCACAAATTATGTAATATAATGGTACCTACTACTTTTAAAACATACTGGTATCTTCTGCTTACTTCAACTTATATCAGAGTTTTACTATATGATATAACATTTTCTATTCATTGCTGTAATGTAATGGTACCTACTACCTTTAAAACATACTGTTAGAGTTTTACTATATAATATAATATTTTCTATTCATTGCTGTAATGTAATGGTACCTACTACCTTTAAAACATACTTTTACTACCCTTTTTAAACCTAGTGGTACTGCCACTATTTCATGTCTTGTGTGATCGCCACAAACATATAAGGCAACGTGAGATCGTCAAGTTCCTCTTTTTATTCAAGCGGAGTGGGATCGCCACCTCCTACTTTTTTAAATTTTTAATGATACTTCATTTTGTTTTTAACCTAGTGGATTCACCACTAATCCATTTTTTAAAATCTTTCACTTAGGCTTTTGAACATGCAGAACTTTTTATGAAGAATACATTTTTTGATGAAATGAAAAATATAGACCGTACAGCTACTTTTTTAGTTGTGTATAACCAGCTCCGCTAGGAGGTTTGTTTGATTAGTTTCGAATAAATGTCCTAGTTTACTTCATTATATATATATATATATATATATATATATATATATATATATATATATATATATATATATATATATATATATATATATATATATATATATATATTGTTTTATTCATTAATAGGTTCCTGTTAATAATTTAAAAATCTTCACAACTAAAAAAAATAGCTGTTTAATCTATATTTTTCATATTATCAACAGTAATAATTGGATAAACTTGAGGAACACGATACCTACCCAACATTTTAAAATAGGTCTATTACTATAATAATCAAAAGACAAAGATGATACGTATTTCTGGATAAATATTATTCAAAATCCACATAATATTTAATTTAATTATAAATATTAAATATGTTTCATCAAGTGATTAGCAAGAATTCAGTGTCAGTCAATAATATTCTAATAAATAAACAAAATGAATTAAAATGATGAGTTAATATTATCAATATCTAATTCTTCTGAAGAAACATAAAATTAGTCTTCACAATATGGAGTTTATTCAAAGTATTGAAACCAAACATGATAATTTTCTAGTGCCAAAGATTATGGGAGATAGAATTCCCTTAAGAATCCTTCTACCAGAAAGATTGAGAACTAAACAAAAAATAGTAACAATCCATAACTTATTTCGTACCAGAGTGAAGCCACAAGCAGCAAACATGTTAAAAATGGTAAGATTTCTGATGTGAACATATGTGAGGGAAATAAAGTGAATATTTTAGGCGTGGAATAATCAAGTCGCCGAAGCTGCTCAAAAATGGACAAGACATTGTCAATTTTTAACTCATGATGATAATTCTGGTCGATTTATGCCGAACTATGGACCATGTGGGCAAAACATTTTTGTTGCCACTCAAAAAGTACCATGGCAAGTATACTTTCGTTTTCGTTCAAAAATCGACCAAGAAAAACAACTTTTTTTTGTTGATCGGCATGAAACAATAATTATTACCTAACTGAGAACAAGGGCGTCGATAATTTTTTCTTTTGGGGGGGGGTTAACAAATTAACAAGATAAATTTTCAAGACTTAGGTAATATTTGATGAAAATAAACATAATTCTTGTATTCTTCCTAAAGTTACCTTTTTTAAAAAAGCTTTGAACTAGAAAATAATATATATTTTCACATGAGGATAAAACGTATGTTTTTATATATGAGGAAAAGTGATATAGCACATGCGCTACTGAGTTGTATCAGTATTTTCCTTTCAGGTGTATAATATTATTCATTAAATAAGTTGTATAAGTCAAATTTTGATAGCAAGTACAATTGTTATTAAAATTCAACTTATACCATTCATTCAGTGAATATCGAGGTGAATATATCATACACCTAGGAACGAAAATATTATAATTATGTACTTTTAATTAATTAATAAAATTGGCGATGAAACACTTTTGTTTTTCTTGCGTCAATTGTAGGCAAAAAACTTGTCAAAAGTCTATCTTGGGGGGCAATTACCCCCATTATCCCCCCTTATCGGCGCCCTTGACTGAGAACATTTGATTATTTGAGAAAAATTATGGTTTTCTATCAGTTGTGACAGTAAAGTTAGATAATCTTATGTAATTAATTCATTATTGAAACACTTAAATTGTAGTGGGATATTTTGTATACATAATACGAATTATTATTCAAGAATGTTAGTAGGGCAGAGCGGGATCACTTGATCAGGATTTTGTTCAAATCATCGTAGGGTCCTACCAAACAAAAAGTTGAAGAAGGGTTATTCTTAAATCAGTATTTTATTTATTTGACCGCATATTAGGATCGAAAAACTTTGTCAAACCGGTTGTTTATTATACTAAATTTACTTTATAATGAAAAGGCATACCTTCAGATTATAAGACCCCACAGGCGGGGTCTATTGAACCACCCAAAGAGGTCACCTGAGCCACTGGGTTATAAAAACCCTCACACATTAAATCACATGAAATATAGGAACAATAAGATATCAAAATTACTGACTCTCCTCATAGGAACAAAAACAAAACTTAAATCAACTTCTAATTAAAATTAACCCTTTCCGGCCCAAATTATTTTTTTGTGGAAAAAATATTATGTATGGTTTGATAATGGTTTATTAGAGATACTCGAAGAAAATGAAACAAATTTCAAGATAAAAAAACACAAGGATTATCCTGAAGGATGTGGTCACTCCATATAACCAGTAGGAACATATAACCAAACAATATAACCTATTTTGCGTAATATAACATGAAACAGTTTTTGTCATGTTTCAAACACAATTTTACTTTGCACGCTGAACATTTCTTACAAATCATAGAACTCATCTGCATGAAGATTTTCTAAATATTCAGTTATTGGGTTCCCAACCCTCCCGGATTGCCCGGATGATTCCGGTAATAATGGTCAACCTCCCGACTTCCCGGGGTGACTAATTTCCCCAGTTTTTTTAAAATTATAGGCAACCGCGCTCTACTAATCAAACTTCGATTTTTAATGATTATGATTTTGTGGTAAAAATCTGTCAAATATTAGAAACAGAGTATATATGAATTAAAAATAAATAAATTATTGATTGACATTTTCTTCAACCCCCTTCCTACTAAACTCCTTAAAAAAATCTCCTGGGTTGGTCCTTTCGAAAATTGGCAACCCTATTCAGTAGGTAGGTACTCCAAACTTGCTTCCTCAGAACTAAAATAAGATAACACGATTACGTAAGTGCCCAGTGCTCACTTCAGGAGACCCCAACAAAATTGGTAATTTCGAAAGAAAGGAAACATTTACGTTCAATATATTCCTGAAAATGCATAAGTAAGATATAAGTAAATAACTTTGGAGCCATTTTTCCACCATTCATAAATAAAAATAACAAATTCACACAGTTTCAGCAGATCCTCTAAGTAGTGTCCAACTATAGTAAACAAATGCACGTTATACGCGCTTCGACTTATTTCGGTCTGTCTTCGATGAACAGGTCAAATTTTGCTATGTTAGATAACCCTTCAAAACACACTGGTATACTGAAATAATAGCCAACAAGCAATTTTACTCATGACTAACAACCTGTGGTCTTCCTAGCTAACCAGTTGCCCTGAAAGGGTTAAGTAACTTATTTAGTTTTGTCAATGTCACAGTTCATGTAAAAATAAACTGCATTGATACCAGAAGTGAACCTTATATGAGCCCATTTTTTGCTACTAGTGCACTGTATCCACTCGTCACCTGGGAGACTGTCTAACGGAAGTTGTGTTTTCTTTACATTTTTCTTCTTTTTCTTCATCTTATCCTTTTTATTAATTTTTTTCATCAGAGTGATTCTCTTCTCAGGCCCTGAAGAACTTTCAAAAATTGTTTTTCTTTTACATTGTTCTAAATTAAGCGCATTTTTCTAGGGAGTGTCAGTCAAAAGAGCTCACACAACTTCTCTTTTTCCCACGAGTTTGTTGTGCTGTAGTCACTGCTTTCGGTAACGATCCCACAAACTCTGATGAAAAAGAGATATAGTCTCTAGATGAAAATGACATTTCAACATTTGGTTCTTGATTTTCTTCATCATTTGGCAGTTTGGGTTCATTTGAACATGGCTCATTCGACCCCGATTATTTTGACTCAAATAACTCCTTCCCCAAATTAATTTTCATATGCTTAATAACTAAAAATCAATTGAAAATAGTTTATTTTTGTAACTTAAACCTTTAATAGTAATCATGTTGAAATCATGACAGACCTACTTCATGGCCGTATGATGACATTCTCATCTTTCAAGCCAAAATTGAGTGAAGCGATATTATTTACTTTTGGAGCCAAACTTGCAACATTTGGCACTCACACAAAAAACGAATGCTGGTATGCTATTTAAGCAACGGTGGCTTGGTTGCCTCATCCCCTGCTTCGTCTACCTACTGCTTCATGTCTGTATATATCACGCACCGTGTTCGTGATACTACAGGTGGCGCACTAGACCCCGCGGCTCATAGACCCCGCTCTGCTTATATCGCTTAATGTTGATAATGTGTAGACATTTTAATTGATTTTCATATTTTTATATAATAACATTTAGAAATTAAATTCTTTATGTTATAGGTTATTCGCAATCAGATCCTGGTTTTTGGAAAAGGATAATTTTACATACGGCGGTGAAAATAACCTGAAAGAAGTAGGCCATTACACTCAAATGGTTTGGGCAGCATCGCATCAAGTCGGATGCGGTATTTCGAAGTGCATTAGTAAAGTGAACGGAACTTTCATTAAATATTATAGCTATATTTGCAACTACTGCCCCATGTGAGATGAATTTTATGAATGCTTCTTAACTATTGACGTCCTAATAATGTATAGTTACCATAGACTCGAAATGTCATTTATGATAATTTAGTTGAAGGTGTTACACCTGAAATGAGATATGAAGAAAAAAGGTCACATCGGTTCTAAAAATGTGATTAAAAATGAAGGACACCCTACTGCGTAGCACTAGGAATGATAAAACCCCTCGGCGCATGTGCATGTCGTCAATATTTTTTGAATGTATTATATAAATTAAATAACAATGAAAGTCGAGTTTACGAATGAAATGAAGGAAAATTGCAATAAATGTATTAATAAGTCGATATTACGAATAAAATCCGTGAAAGTTTAGTAAAAAAATTCATTGATTGACTGTCGAATTTGAATATCCTATTCCGGCTCATTTTGCTGCAAATTATGAATCAAATTGATAAGATGGAAAGCAGACACAGACGCAGAATCAGCTGAAGCTATCAACGTCGCTTGGTTACCGTGGCACACAGAGCACTTCGACGCATGTTTTGTTGGACTTCGTACATATCGACCTTGGCGCATGCGCATGTCGTAATGCCTATCTAAAAAACGCTATAATTTTTTATTCTTCGTTGGGAAAAAATTGGAAACAAAACTTCTCTGATGAAATCATATGTATTTTATCGATATCCGTTGGAATTTTTAAAATCGGACCAGATCCCAACTTTTTGTAGTGAGACTTTAGCTTCGCCTCGGGGTAAAAACGCTATCTTTTTTTATTCTTCGTTGGGGAAAATTGGGAATTCAAATTCCCTAATGAAATCATATGTGTTTTATCGATATACGTTGGAATTTTTAAAATCGGGCCAGATCCCAACTTTTTGTCGTGAGACTATAACCCCTTTAGCTTCGCCTCGGGGTAATAAGCAGAGGCATAGAAGGATTAAATTTCTTAAGATGGTGATGATGCTATTTATGATAATGTGGAGTAAGGTGATGCTTGTATATGTTTCATGATTTCATTTTGAATATTGCGAATATCGCAAGAAGTATTTACGGAGCGCGTCCTCGTGAGTATGTCGAGTTTTTAAAAACGCTATGTTAGTGTGCTCAGGAATCAAATTCGCTATAATTGCAGAGTAGTCAGGAAGTATGTATTTGTTCTCGCTACAGCATTTTCGATCTGAACGGCATGGGTTGTTATCTATATAGTAGCCTGACCAGTATTTGCATTGAGGAACAATTAGAAATTTGTTAGTTTCCCCCGAGTCAAATAAGCTGAAGAGATCTAATAAGATAGAAACAGCTGTATGCAGATTTTGACGTGAGGTGACTTGACGTTTTCTATAATTCACCGTTGGATTGTGAATGCAGATTTCACTTCGCGGAATACATATAACCAGCTCCCTTGGAAAGTTATTGATAGTTTTTTAAATTATTCAAGAAATATTACATAGTTTTTAATTCACATATTGAAATCATCTGACTGTGAACAGGGCCGGCCTAAGGCGAAAATTGCAAGTGTGCTAGACTCAAATTTTATGCCCCTGCCGGGGGCACTTTTTGCGTATTTATATATATATATTTTGAATTTTTGGTGCCAAGCATCATATATAGTCATGAAACTATCTTGGTCCCAGGTCGAACTTTGCTAATCGCACCCATTTTAATAAGCAGGATTGCAAAGTGAAAAGCTGCTAATAATCAAACAAGAACTAACGTAGCTACACTAGTGAAAATAAGAGAATATACCCGAAAAATTTGTGAATTACCACTAACTTCACAAATGAGCGATGGATGAATGCTTTCATATATGGTGTGTACGTTTCACAGAAACGAAAAAAAAACTCTAACGCAGCGAGCGGCATTAGAATAGCAGGTTTTCATAACGTATCCAGTTTAAAAAATATATTTCCAAATTAAAAAAAAAATTCGCTCTCTAATGTGTAAACAATATTTATTTCCTCCCCGGGGGATCAATTCGTACCAAAACCAATCACATCCAAGGTATACGAAAATACGTACTCTATTTCTACAAAATTGTGCCCTTTATCGTGTGTTCAAGATAGATTTCCTCCTCCGGGGGTCAACCTTCCAACCAATTTATAAAGACATAAATAGCATTTAAGATATCGTACGAAACTACCTACCTACAACCAACCCTATGGTACCAAAAATGCGCTGTTCGTCGTGTAAGATTTATTTCCCTGAAGGGTCAACCCCACAACCAATTCGCATTGAAACCTATTCCATTCAATATATCATACGAAACTACCTACTCACAAACTTTCAATCCTATTGGTCTAAAATTACGCCCTTTATCATGTAAATAAGATTTATTTCTTCCCCCAGGGTTCAACCCCCCAACCAATTCGAACCAAAACCTATCCCGTTCAAGATATCATACAAAACTACCTACATACAAACATTCAACCCTATTGCTTCAAAATTGCGCGCGTTATCGTGTAAACAAGATTTATTTTGCTCCCAGGGGGGTCAACTCCCCAAACGAACCAAAAACAATCCCATCCAGGATATCATACGAAGCCGCCTATTCACAAACTTTCAACCCTATTGCTTCAAAATTGCGCCCGTTATCGTGTGAAGAAGATTTATTTTGCCCCCAGGGGGGTCAACCCCCAACCAAAAACAATCCCATCCAAGATATTATGCGAAACTACCTATTTACAAACTTGCAACCCTATTGCTTCAATATATATATATATATATATATATTTAAAATTCTTTTTTTTACAAAAATTGGTCAATTTAATGCCCCTCCAAAAGGCTTGAGTGTGCGGCTGCATACTTCGCACACCCCTTAGGCCGGCCCAGACTGTGAAACTAAACATGCCGCTCGCGTTGAATTATGTATCCATTAATTTGTTAAAAATGTTAATAGTAACAGAATAAATGCAGAATATATTTTGTGAAGATACTCGAATTTTCATATTGAAAGTCATATGAAGGTCGTTGCTTGATATATATACCTAAATCTATTTCAATTATAAACGAAATGAAAAAAACACTTTCAAGAAATTAATTACATTGTAACGTATATTTCACCTCACCAGCGTTTCTCTGGAATATACAGGGTGTTCCAGAATAACGTCAGAAATTTTCAAGAGGTTATTCCTGATTACATTTAAAAAAAAGTTCCTATGAATGTAGGTCCGCAAATGCTTCCTTACCGAAATAAGGTTGAAAATTTTTTTTTTAATATCTTCGAAACCACGAAATCTATCAAAATGAACTTTGGAACATTGTTATAGTTTTCCAAGCTCTATACATAAGTGTTTTAATTTCTTCCAAGACTGTTCAGGGGCAGAGAATACAGTGGTACTGTGAGTTTCATTAGCCCATATTTTTGAGGGAGGGCATTATTGGCAAATAGAAAAGAGATAAGCAATGAATTTGAAGTCTATTGAATAAATTTTGTCTCTTGCTTCAATTTGATATTCTCAAGCGATTTCTTTTTGAAGAAATAGAAAAAAGGGAGCACTTATATTGTTACTCAAAATACTAAATCTACTTTTGACATAAGTTCGGCATTGCGATAGCGAGTAGTCAAGGCAACCACACTTTAAATTTTTGAATACTTTTTCCAGGAAAATATTTTGAAGGAATTATGCTTAATTTTCTAAATACATTGTTTAGCCTATTTTTATTTATCAATAATGACCTCCCTCAAAAATATGGTTTAATGCAATTCACAGTACCCCCCTATTGTCCGTTTCTTAACAGTTTAAGAAAAACTTCCAACAGTAGTTTATAGAGTTTAAGGAGCTATAACAATGTTCTAATGTTCATTTTGATAGCTTTCGTAGTTAAGAAGATATTAAAAAAAAAGAAATTTTTTTTCAAACTTCAACAACCTGTATTTCGATGAGCAAGCATTTGCGGACCTATATTCATGAGAACTTTTCATCTCAAAATATCTCAAAGAGAAACATCTCGAAATTTTCTGACGTTACTCTGGAACACCCTGTACATATATTACCTACTTCGATGATAATCATATTATCACTATAAATTGGAATACTTCTCTTCAGAATATTTCCTCGGCGAGATTATGAATGAAATGCATGTGCAATTTGAAGAAAATTAAATTAATTTTTTTGTGAAGTATCTCATGGTTCACAAATTAACAGGAAGCATTAAAGTTTTTTCAATGTGAAGTAGGTACTTTAAATTATCAAATCAATTTTAGTATTTTATTCGAACAGACTAGTGTAGAATGGTTTAAAAATCATTATATACGTAATTGGTGGTTAGTTCATACTATATTTAAAATTTTTATTCAGGAATAATATGAAGTCGAATTCCATAGATCTCATATCAATATAATTTGAAATATGAAATAAATTTTTCCTCATGAAAATATACATATTTTTGAATTAATGTAAAGTAAAAATATACTATTTAACTTAAATCCAAATCAGCAGATGCCGAAACTATTCTAGAAATTTTTCATTTTCAGTCGTTTATCGATTGCTTTTTGAATCAATGTCAAACCACATCATTTTCGAAACGCAGAATTGAATATGATTTCTATTTCAGATGATAACATGTAATCGATATACTGAAATTGTTAAAAAATCGGCCAAGTGCGAGTCGGACTCGCGCACGAAGGGTTCCATTGACTATGTCCCCTTGAATATTAATTTTATTTTAATTTTATTACTTATTATTAAAGTAAATATACAACTGAGTATTTTGTGAATATTTAAAGTGCCTTCCTTTTACCTTTTATTGATATCGAGCAAAAATAGGCAAAAAATGGCGTTTTCTGTATGAGAGCCCCCTTATATATTTATTTTATTTAAATTTTATTACTTATTATTGAAGTAAAAATACAACTGAGTATTTTGTGAATATTTAAAGTGCCTACTTGTTGCCATTATTGATATCGAGCAAAAAAAGCAAAAAAATCGCGTTTGTTCTATGGGAGCCCCCCTTAAATATTTATTTTATTTTGTTTTTAGGGGCAACAGAAATACATAATTTGTGAAAATTTCAACTGTCTACCTATATCGGATCTTGAGACGGACAGACGGACAGACGGACAGACGGACAGACGGACAGACGGACAGACGGACAGACGGACAGACGGACAGACGGACAGACGGACAGACGGACAGACGGACAGACGGACAGATGGCGAAGTCTTAGTAATAGGGTTCCGTTTTTACCCGTTGGGTGAACTCTAAAAACCAAGTATTAATTCTCAAATAAGTTAATCACATTATTCAAAAAATTTGACAACAATATGTTTTTCAGTATTCCCTTTGAAGCATTGATACTAATCAATGCTTCAAAGCAGTGCCGGATCAAGCCAGCGCGGGGCCCGTAGCAAATTCGGCCAAGAGGCCCTTGGTTTGCTTAAGGTTCTCCAGTTTTTGGTATTAAACTCAGATTATAGAATAAACCGGACAATCCGGAGCGGCTATGTAGGAACATGTATATCTGTGTGCGTGTAACCAGTTTCTGAAATAAACTCCCTATATATTTTATATTACTTTTACAAATCAAATTAAAGTCATTATTCCCGTTTCTAACTCATTCATCGTTGAAACTAGTCCATAAGCTTTATTACGACACCCTTCTTTTTTTTTCACGTTATTGGAAATATCTTCTAAAACTTGCTAAATAGTGATAAAATCCCATTAAAGTGCTTTCGTAGAAGGTTGTCAGACGACCCTATCGATAGGTAGGAGCGGAAAAAAATGTATAGAGGTTTTTAACAAAATCGAACAAAAGTAGTGCTTCTGTACAGCAGTCTGCAGCGCACTTAGCAACCAAATTTAATGAATGTGCAAGACAGGGAATGTATTCTGCGTACTTATTTATTTCATTAATTCGGGCCTTTAAGCCGGTGTATTTCCCACTCGTGTTGCTGGCATTATCGTAGCTTTGCCCACGACAAACTTTGATATTAATGACACTTTCACTCAAGAAATCTAGTAAACTTTGAACGAGTTGTTCCGCAGTATGACCTTCCATGCCCAAGAACTTAACAAATCGCTCAACTGGTACAAATGGCAGAACATTGCGCACTATCAGAGTCAGTTGGTCTACATGCGATATATCTGGAGTAGAATCCAATGAAACTGAGTGGTATTTGCATCTCTTAATTTCGCTAATAATTTGATCCAGTAGGCTTGATACAACTAACTCTTCTATAGTATTTCAAAAAAGATGTTGAATGAGTTGCTTATAGCGAGCGCTACATCAGCAAAAAACAGTACTTACTCGAAGCTTATTCAGAGACTCGAACAACTCGAAAGACTCGAACTCAAAACAATTTTTCTCAAGTTTGGCTCACATCTAAAGAGCTTTTAACAGTTTTTTACGTTGTGCCAAATATGAATGTACATGAATTTCCTAATAGTTTGATAGTCAGTAGAATACTATTTTATTTGTTCGGGTTTTACGACTAGCTCGATCGATGACAATATCAGGGAATTCCCCTGTTAGTTTTGCAGTGTGGTACAACTTTAAATTATTGTTGTAGATTTTGATAGCAACGTTTCTCGTGGTAGGTGTTATACAACCTATACCTACGATATATCGTGACGAAATCCAGTTTTAGATTTTCAGGTGGGAGTGAAGCATAGCCTAAACGCTTCGCGATATTTTTCGCTTATCGGAACTTTTTTTTGGGTCTGACAGGCGTGGGAGCGCGGGGCCCCCTAATTCGAGAGGCCCGTAGCATTTGCTACTCTTGCTACGTGGCTAATCCGGCCCTGCTTCAAAGGGAATACTGAAAAACATATTGTTTTCAATTTTTTTTATGAATATGTACATATAATTTTGAATGAAATTTATCTCAAGTTATATTTTTTCATTAATTGATCTCTCAAATACAAAGCAAAAATTCCTTGAAGGTATATCATATTTTGATTTATATATATATATATATATATATATATATATATATATATATATATATCAGTGGCGGCTCGTGAGGTTTTGGTTTGAGGAGGCTACAAAAGGTGTTAAAAATATACCATAGGCGAAAATTTTTAGGATTTCAAGGTCAATATAATTCAAAGAAAATCTAAGTAAAAGAAGCACCCTAAGCCATTAATTTGTTTTCACTTTCGAGTGTCTACCTTGAGACCTACAACTCCTATTTACAATATTCACAAAAATTCTTCTCAGCCAATTAATCAATTCATCTATTCATCAAATTTTTTCTTTCACATAATAGGTACCTACCTACCTACTTAACGAATTTTTTAACAGCTGGTGAGAGCAAATAAAAAGTTATTATATATTTTTGAAGATTAGCGGGATTCTGCGATCTTTAACGTTAGCAAAATGATCTATAATATACTCATAAAATTTTTTGTCTTTCGCCAAAAGTTTTACCAATTCCTTTTCTATAGACAACAAACTAATATTTTTCAAACGATCCTGGCTCATTGAATTTCGTAAATAAGTTTCAATTCTCTTAAGAGTGGAGAACCAGCGCTCTACGGAAGCTGATGTCACCGGGATAGAAACAATTAGACATAAGAGTTTATAAACTTGGGTTAATTCTTGATTCAAATCATTATCAAAAAGATATTTAATAGTCCTCACATGATTTTCATTTTGCCCCAAAATTTCATTGTCATTATAAACAACACACAGTTCACTTTTTTATGGCCACCTTATCAAAAAAGGTGTATTTTTGACATAAATTTTCCAAAAGGTTATCTGGAAAATTAGCCGAAAATCCGGTAAACAAATTTTTATTGAGTAAGTCGAAGAAATGCAGTTCTTTCAAATCAGAGAACCTTATTTCTATTTGACCCCTAATAGTATCCAAAATTTCATAAAATATTTGCTTATAGTGAAGCTCCATATCTGCGTAACTGAATTTCTTTCGTTTTGGGCTAAATTGAGTCGTATCATCAGTAGCTTGAAATACAGAAAATAGTTTTTTAAAATAAACTTCTGCACGAAATTCTGAAAATTTTTCCAAAAGAAACTTTGAGCCGATTTCGTGAGTAAATTACATCTGAAAACTTGTGCTGTAAGATTTGAAAAACTATTTCTGTTTGTTTCAAAAATTAATTTTAAAGATGTTTAAAAAATATATAAATTCCTTATCTTGTAAGTAAGATATTAATCCGCGTGCTGTATTTAAAGTTACTTTATCGGTGAAAAATTCCTCACTTTCAACTAGGTATAGAATTAAATCCTCAAACCCTAAGCGGCCCCAAACAGAGACATTTTCACTAGTAAAAAGTAAACACTGCCAACAAAATAATTTATTTTTTACCTGTGATCCGGTTAGGCAAGGATGTCTCTCATAATTCCTCGTATTAAAACCGCGGTTTTGTTTTCTGTTACGCTGCACCAAATTGTTTAATTCAGGGGTAGGTTTTATTTGTTTTTATCAAAACTTTATCCTCATAACTTAGAGCACTAAAGTTATGGGATAATAAATATTCTAGTCACCATTGAAATTTTTGAAATTAATTTCAGTAATCAAACTGATTTTAAAACAATACGCGTAACGCGAGCTGATTCCGGCGTCCATTATTCAGATAGTACGAATTAGGATCATACTACTATTCAATCAACGACTTTACTCGATGTCAGGGAGATTCTATAGTTGTGATTGGTCGACATTTTATAAGACTGGACTTTATCGGTGTTGCCATGTACATGTGTTTTGGTTTTCTATTTCAATGAAGTATTCATTCGGAGTATTTGTTTTTGAGTGGTGTGAGTTTGCTTTTCTGTGGCACGCATAATGAACGTTGAGAATATACCTTTCTAAGCTTTCCGCAGCGTTGCCACAAATCTTGAAATGAATGAAATGCAGTAAATGTAAATACCTTCTATCTTAATTAATAAATTATATTATATAATGTAGGTTGAAAGGAAGGTAGGTGCAAAAAATAATATGATTTTGATTAATATGAATATGCTGAATGCTGACTATTCAATATAATATAAAATATATTAGTGATACACGGATATTATTGAGGAGGCTTAGCCTCCTTAAGCCTCCTTTGACTAGCCGCCCCTTTGATATATAATATACATATATATATATTATATATATATTATAATATAATATATATATATATATATATATATATATATATATATATACACATATCTATATATTGGAATGAATAAGGAACAATTTTTTTCTGAATTTTGATATATACTGAACATTTGATATATGAAACATTTATTTTCTGGAATCATTCTCTACACTTAAAAGTTTCGAAATAATAATAATGATCTTTTCAGAGGCAATCTTCCCGACAAATTGAGTTTACCCTATGAAAAGGGAAAACCATGTAAATCTTGTCAAGAACAATGCCATGCAAAAAAACTGTGTATGAACGCGTGTCCGGCCGCTGATTATTGGTCCAATTGTGAGGAATTATCTAAGCGTTGGTACAAATGGCTTTGTCATACAAACACCAGGAAGGGAAAGCTAAGGCGGAAGAGTTGCAAAGCTACTTGCACTTGTAGACATCAGATACATGATTGAACTTTGCTTGGTGATAGTTATTGTGTCGTATATATATAGTATCGTATATTTAATTCTAATATAAAAAAATAATTTGATTATTTTGTGAATCTTATTTCAATACCTATATAATTGAAATTATTTTCGACATGAGGTAAAACAACTGCTATTAAAATAATAATTTCACCCAGTCATCAGAAAAAACTTCTTACTTTGATCGTACATTACACATTCTTGTGAGTTATTGAGAAAATATGATTGAGTATAATTACTCCTACCTATTATATCATATACCTACCTTCTTTGTATGACTAGTTGTTCCAACCTGATTTTGAATTTCTCTATAATAAATCTCGTTACGCGTAATCGAGTTAAAAATCGAGAATATATATTTTATCATGAATTACTTTTTATGAAGATTACACGAATCATACAATAGCTTTTAGTGATGCATAGCTCTGTAGAAATAAAATTCATTAACTTCCCAAATATTTAAAAATTCCAACTCAGTAGGTAGAATTCATAAATTTGCTGATTTATCAATTACACTGACAAACTCATAACTTCAAGCCATTTTTATATCGGTTGAGTTCACCCAGAGAGTAAATAATTCTTTCTTGTTCTTGAATTCTTCATAGTTGGTAAAAAGTTGAATGATGGTGTTAATATTCGATGAATTTTGAAAAAAATGCATTTGGCAAAAGCACAATATATTGAAATTTTAAAATTTACAAACAATGTTTCGGGTTTCCTGCACATTATCAAAAGAATTTCTAAGATATATAAGATTCTAAATATTGTTAAGTAAATTCCTATGAATTAAAAAAAATTATTAAATAACGAGATCAGCGAAATATCAATTAACACTATCAATGATTGGTATTGGTATTGGTATGTTTGGATGGTGACCGATGCGCTGCGACCTTATTAGATCTATTGTGCCCCATCTTCTTCTGCTTCTCGATGTGTTCTCGTTTTACAGCAGCCCCTCAAGCCTCAATACCTTCAGGAATTTGAGGATTTTAAGGGGGTCTATTCGTGGTATTTCTTCTACAGTCAGCTGGTATGATCCCAGTGTGTTTAGCCTTTCATGGTGCACAGCATAGCACTCCATCAGTATATGGTGAGGTGTTTCTGGACGTTCCTTGCAGAATCTGCAGGTGCTGTCCCCCTCTAAACCTAGCTTCCTTAGGTGTTCTTTGAGTCTGCAATGCCCCGTAAGAAATCCTGTGATTGTCTTTAGACTAGTTTTGCTGAGGTTAATCAGTGTCTTCGATCTTGCTCGGTTGAACTTTCCGAGGAGATCTTTGGCCTGCCTCAGTCCTGGAAGTCTTTGCCAGTTTGTTGCGCTCATTGCTTCTTCAGCTTTATTGAGTTCTTCTTTGAAGTAAGATTTTCCAAGTCTGCAGAAAGGCTCTGGCCCGATTAGTCTGCTTGTTCATTACCCTTCACTCCGACGTGCCCCGGCACCCAGAGGAGGATCACTCTGTTGTTCCTGCCCAGATCGTTTAGTTTGTCTAGGCATTCACAAACCATCTTTGAGTTGATGTTATAAGAGCTCAATGCTTTGATGGCTGCTGGCTATCGGAGAGGATCGCAATTTCCTTGTTCCGGTATTTCCTATCGAGGTTGAACTGAATGCACCTTTCTATGGCGTGAATTTCCGCCTTGAAAAATACTAGGGAACTGGCCCATGGGTTCTGAGTATTTGGTACGAGGCCCAACGACTCCTGCTGCTCCAGTTCCTTCGGGAGTTTTAGACCCCGTCCATATACCATATTATGGTGTTCTTCTCCAGTGCTCGAATGGATTCTATGCTCCATTCCTTCTTGGTATTTAGTTCCGTTCGAAATAATTTCTTGAAACTAAATTTCCTGGTAATTTCGTCAGTTTGGAGGTCAGCAAGGTGTGCACTTCCGGTAAGGGTTGAGTCCTTGTACCGTATGCAGCACCTTTGAGTCCAACTTTAGCGACCTGAGGTTTGCTCCCCAAGCAGTTCTCCTCACCATGATGTGGAGAGGAGTGAGGTCCAGAACTACCTCTAGTGCTGCTGTTGGAGTCGATCTCATTGCTCCTGTTATACAAAAGACATGCTAGTCTTTGCACTTTCTCCAAGGATTTCTTTGCTGTGGTGAGTTCGGTTCTGCCATACCACACTACTGCTCCGTAGGTGATCATAGGTCTCACTATCATGGTCTACATCCATCGCAGTATTGATGGGTTACAGCCCCACGTTTTTCCTGCGATGTTCCTGCACAACATCAGTGAATGATTTTGCCTTTGTTAACGATCTTTTCTACGTGCATGTTCCAGAGTAGTTTTGAGTCTAGGGTGGGCCCTAGATACTTCACAACTTGCTGCCATTTCTAAGTCTGCTCCCGTCGAGACGAATAGTCTTAAGTGCTGAAGCTTGTTCTTCTAGTGAAGGGTAACCACTGTGGTTTTTTGATGCGTTAATTCTCAATCCCACCGAGAGGCACCACCTTCTGGTAGTCTCTAGCTCCCTTTCTATGAGGTCGCAGAGGGTTCCTTCGAATTTACCTTTGGCCATGATGACTATGTCGTCAGCATAGCCGAGGCAAAGTGACTCCGTTCCCGGTCAGTGTTTCGAGTAATTCGGTCCACTACAAGACTCCACATCAGAGGTGATAGTACCCCTCCTTGTGGGCATCCCCTGTTTGTAACTGATCCGAAAGGTGTTCTCGCCCACCTTTCGTTTCGGCCGTTCTTGTAGCCAGCATTTGGCACATCCATCTGGATGTGGTTCTGTCCACTCCCTTGTTCATTAGGGCCCTTTTTATTGCTTCCGTGAGAGGTGTTGTCGTATGCCCCCTCTAATGTCTAAAAAGGCGCAAATGGCCATTTCTTTATACTCAAGTGATTTCTGGATGTTTTTCGGTAAGCACATAAAGCAGCGGTTTCCGTTGATCTGCCCGCCCTGTATGCATGCTGCCCGGGGTGCAATGGCACCTCTCCAGTATCTTGGTTCTAATGTAGTTATCTACCATCTTCTCCAGTGTCTTCAGTAGGAAGGATGTGAGACAGATTGGTCTGAATGACTTCGGGAGGGTGGGGTCCTTCCTTCCTGCTTTGGGAATGAAGGTTACCCGTGCTCTCCTCCAGGTGCTCGGTATGTACCCGAGCGCCAGACTAAATCTGGCTGCTTTAATAATGAACGGCAGTAATTCCGTCTGCCCTTTTTGCAAAAGGGCCGGAAATATGCCGTCAATTCCCGGTGACTTGAATGGTTGAAAGGAGTTAATTGCCCATTTAAGCCTCTGGGGAGTGCATATGGTTTTTGCTACTTCCCAGTCTTCTCGTTTGGCCCTGCCTGGTTCTTCCCGTGATCTTCCGGGTTCAAATGGTATGCTGCCTGGAAAGTGCGTCTCCAGTAGGATGAGAGCTCGTTGCTCTTCATCCTCTGTGTAGCTACCATTTGTTCTTCTATCAATGATGGTATTAATAGTCCAGAAACGGCGACCGAAATTTCCAGGTCATTTTCGCTGACTTACCTAATTTGATTGTTGTATACAAATCTTGGGTCCAATCGGATGGTAGTCGTGAACGGCGGATTTCTTTTGCATCGAGTTGTGTGGGATCGCAATGTATCGTTTCTGACTCTTTGTCAAAAATATGTTCAATACGCTCGAAACCATTTCGGACCAAACATGGTTTTAGTTTTCGATGGATATCCTGAAGATGTTAGTAATTTGGGTACGAAGTCCTCCGAACGCATTCGTCGATCTAAAACACAGTACTCTGTAGATATTATCATCACCGAGGCTATGATTACGAGAACTAACCAGGAGAAGTTTTTGGCGAACGAAAGGAATAAAACTCGTTGCTGACACTCTGATCGTGCAAACAGAGATACAAATGTCCACAAGATACGATTCAGTCATCATTGTGGGCGAGGACGTAGATCTTCTTGTATTGTTAACCGGATTGGCGAATGGATACGAGAATATTTTCTTCCGTAATACTGGAAAAGGACGCACTCCGAAAACGTTATACGGCCCTAATTGTCTCGATAGCCGATACAGTGAGAGTGTTAGCGACAACATTTTGTTCCTTCATGCTTTCAGTGGTTGCGACACGACAGCAGCTACATATAAAATAGGGAAAACCAAAGTTCTTTCAACTTTGCGAAAGAACGATTCCCTATTGAAGGCTGTGGAGTTGTTCACCAAAAAAAACGTTGATCCAAACATTATTGCTAATGCCGGTCTATTAACTCTCTTCGATACAAATGCTTCGGGAAATTGGCAAGTAAGACGAAGCTCAATCTATCACTACTACCTCCAACCCGAGATACGGCACGTTACCATTCCTTCTGAGTGTATCATCAGGTTCAAACTTGGCTTGGATTTTATCATGAACCGGGAAAATGGGGTTGGAAGCGGACTTAAATCGGACTTGAACCTGTTCGAACTACTATGTCTCCCGCACCGTCAAGTTTACTAAAAATAATTTCTTGCGAATGCGCTAAAAATTGCGGAGCTGCCTGTGGATGCCGAAAAGCTGGCTTAAAATGTTCAATTATTTGTTCTTATTGTAGTGGACAAACATGCTACAATGTGCCTGATGCAGTGGATGCCATCGAAGACGAAATTGATGAAGACTCAAATTTCGATCCATCTCCTGCACTTATTATAACGGAGGCAGAAGACGGAAATCCACAAGGCGATGAGTCTTCGAAACAAATGAGACTTCCTTTATAAAATAACGTGCTACTGTTTTTATAAAAATAAATGTTTTAGTCCGTTTTTTTTTCAAAAAAATAATTTAAATCAATTTAACTCTGTTATCCCCTTCTAGAGCTTTCCTTCTCATTATTATTATTATTATTTTCATTATTCAACTCAATCAATCTAATCACGGATTTGGGAGTCCGTCACTCCCTTACCATAAAAAAAATAAATAAATAAATTCATATTATAAATAATATAATATAAAATTAAATAATATAATAAAAATATAATATTATTTCAACATTAATTATTATTAATTATAGTAGAATTAATAATTTCTGCACACCTTATGCCATTTTATGGTGTTCCGCTCGTAGTAACGAGCAACATTTCGTATGATAATTTACGAGGTGCAAGTTTTATAAAGCTATAGCTCTAAAAGTATACATTTCACGGAAAAAAATTTCAAATAAAATATATAGTAAATTTCAAGCTCTACAAATTTGGTTATTATCATTTTTCCTGTATCATCAACCGTTAACTATATCTTTAGCAATAAACAAATTTAAAAAAGTTTAGAGTGCTATAAATAAAAATCTATGCATTGTACAGAAAGAAGTTATGAATAAAAATTGAAGGGAATGTCATCATCTACGAAAATGCTTGTATAATTTTGCTGTATGATGCACGGTTCACGAGATATTTGATGAAACGTGTTTTCCAAGATGGCGGCTGACGCGACCACCCCCGCATGACGCCAACGTGGATTTATATTCAGAAGACACCCCTGAACATATTCCAAAAGTCAAATCAATTCTGTAGAAGATTGCAGGAAAAAAATACGTGGCGCCTGGCCTTTTATGCAACGTGTTCAGCTGCACGTTCACTTGCAGACGAGTTGCAATTATTGATCGTCTGTGGTCCAGATGGTTTGGAAATTGTCTAGGGCTT
>JARQZK010005061.1:1382500-1452500 GCA_030704885.1 Cynegetis impunctata
GCTCATCAGTATCATCCATCCACCGGGAGTGATAACAAAACCAACATTTCAAACGGTCATGACATATTTCTTCTAGTACTCATGACATATATAATATGACACAGCGCACCTTTTTCTTATTCTGAAAGATGTGGTTCAATTGTTTCCGACTGGTTGGCGCTGTGTCATATTTATATGTCATGGAGTTTACTAGAAGAAATATGTATGACCGTTTTGAAATGTTGGTTTGGTTATCACTCCCGGTGGATGGATGATACTGATGAGCCCGATAAGGGCGAAACAGTCTGTCTATCATTTCCATCGATTGTGATAAACAAATTTAACATTTCGAACAATTACCGTCTGGGGTAGATGTTGATATTTGATGCTTCGTGAACTCTTATAGCCCAGCTCCGCTAGGAGGTTTTGTTTGATTAGTTTCAAATAAATGTCTTAGTTCATTTCATTTTATTGCCACGAACGTGTGTCGTTAACACGAAGAATTCTGTTTTCCATTCATTGCTACCTGTAAAAGGTATAAAATTTGAGCGCTTGTTACTTGCGGCGGGTGAATGTTTGAATTACATCAAAATGGATGTATCAACTGTACTCTTGCTTAGCGATTATAGTAACCACCTTCGGGTGTCAGGACGTAAGAGTTTCGTTGCCGAAATGTTTTCTTCTATTCTGAAAGATGTGGTCAATTGTTCCGACTGGTGGCGCTGTGTCATATTTATATGTCATGGAGTTACTAAGAAGAAATATGTATGACCGTTTGAAATGTTGGTTTGGTTTATCACTCCCGGTGATGGATGAATACTGATGAGCCCCGAATAAGGGCGAAACAGTCTGTCTATCAATTTCCATCGATTGTGATAAACAATTAACATTTCGAACAATTACCGTCTGGGGTAGATGTTGATATTTCGATGCTTCTACGTGAACTCTTATAGCCAGCTTCCGCTAGGAGGTTTGTTTGATTAGTTTCAAATAAATGTCCTAGTTCATTTCATTTTATTGCCACGAACGTGTGTCGTAACACGAAGAATTCTGTTTTCCATTCATTGCTACCTGTAAAGGTATAAAATTTGAGCGCTTGTTACTTGCGGCGGGTGAATGTTGAATTACATCAAAAATGGATGTATCAACTGTACTCTTGCTTAGCGATTATAGTAACCACCTTCGGGTGTCAGGACGTAAGAGTTTCGTTGCCGAAATGTTTTCTTCTATTCTGAAAGATGTGGTTTCAATTGTTTCCGGACTGGTGGCGCTGTGTCATATTTATATATCATGGAGTTACTAGAAGAAATATGTATGACCGTTTGAAATGTTGGTTTGGTTATCACTCCCGGTGGATGGATGATACTGATGAGCCCCGATAAGGGCGAAACAGTCTGTCTATCAATTTCCATCGATTTGTATAAACAAATTAACATTTCGACAATTACCCGTCTGGGGTAGATGTTGATATTTCGATGCTTCGTGAACTCTTATAGCCAGCTCCGCTAGGAGGTTTGTTTGATTAGTTTCAAATAAATGTTCCTAGTTCATTTCATTTTTTATTGCCACGACGTGTGTCGTTAACACGAGAATTTCTGTTTTCCATTCATTGCTACCTGTAAAAGGTATAAAAATTTGAGCGCTTGTTACTTGCGGGCGGGTGAATGTTGAATTACATCAAAAATGGATGTATCAACTGTAACTCTTGCTTAGCGATTATAGTAACCACCTTCGGGTGTCAGGACGTAAAGAGTTTCGTTGCCGAAATGTTTTCTTCTATTCTGAAAGATGTGGTTCAATTGTGTTCCGACTGGTGGCGCTGTGTCATTTTTATATGTCATGGAGTTACTAGAAGAAATATGTATGACCGTTTGAAATGTTGGTTTGGTTATCACTCCCGGTGGATGGATGATACTGATGAGAGCCCCGATAAGGGCGAAACAGTCTGTCTATCAATTTCCATCGATTGTGATAAAACAAATTAACATTTCGACAATTACCGTCTGTGGTAGATGTTGATATTTCGATGCTTCGTGAACTCTTTATAGCCAGCTCCGCTAGGAGGTTTGTTTGATTAGTTTCAAATAAATGTCCTAGTTCATTTCATTTTATTGCACGAACGTGCGTCGCTAACACGAAGAATTCTGTTTTCCATATATATATATATATATATATATATATATATATATATATATATATAGGTATATATATATATTATAATATATATATATATATATTATATATATATATATATATATTATATATATATATATATATATAGTATATATATATATATATATATATATAATATATACAGTGCTTTCATGATGAAAGGAATAAATTCATTAAAAAATTAGGTTTCTATTTCATGTTAAAATCCTCGGACAGGTCGATTAGTATTTTTATTTTGGGCAATTTTCGCAATAAAAATTTTGTATACAGGCTGTCTCATTCAAGAAGCTATGGCTTTGTCATTAGTTTTTTTAAAGGTTAATACCCTGTATATTATTTCACTTTACAATTCTAACGATAAATTCTCTATCACTTTTTGTGAACATACCATATGCCTCAACTTGATGGATTCCCAGATTATAACGGAGATAGTGGAGCACCTGGAGATTTAAAATGTGGATAAAAGGTACAAAAAAAAATTTAGGTAAACATTGTCATTAAATCTGAAGAATGAAATTTCACATGTACCATCTGAATTCATTCACTGGTGCTGTATAGTCCGCAGTTTTCACGTTTTTAACGCTCCAGGCACTAACACTACTTCATTGTTTAAGAAAATGCAATTACTTTGAGATGAGAACGTATTGAAGTACTTATGATGATTGGTTTTGGAGATAGGGTGCGTTCACAAGAAAGAAGTCTGCAATCTATTCAATGAAAATCATCCTGATCGTCCGCCAATTACTAGATCGACAGTCAGCAAAATTGAATCAAATTCAGGAGATACGGCCACGTTAGAGATTACCTAAAAGGAAGACCACCGAGAGTATCTGAACGAAACAGTGCTGAACGTTCTACTAGAAACCCAAGATAACCCTCATACATCACATTAACTACATTTCCAAAAAAATTTCAATGTATCAGTAGGGTCCGTGCATAAAATATTAAGGTAAATAAGTATCATCCCTATAAAATTAAGCTGGTACAGTGAATTATTAGAGACGATTTTGACCGCAGAGTACAGTTTTGTGAGCAGATTCTTGAAAATTCACTAAATCAACATCTAAATTTTCATTACAAACATAAAATTTTTCTGATGAAGCCAACTTTACTTTAAATGGCCACGTCAACAGACAAAACTGTAGGTATTGGGCGACCGAGAATCCTCATTGGATGCAAGAATGCCACACACAGCGGCCTCAAAAGAATTAATACATGGGGCAGCGATTGTTTTCGAAATCGTATAGTTGGTCCCTGATTTTTTTGAAGGAACACTAAACGGAGAGGACACTAATTGAACTTTTCTTCCAGTTCGAACTCATTCCGGCTTTAGCTGTTGTGTTGGTTGTCCTAACCCCACAAGATCCTGACATACCTAATAACGAGATATGGTTTCAACAAGATGGGGGCACCTTCCTCACTATTCAATCGCTGTTCGACAATTTCTTGATGCAACTTTTCCCAACAGATGGATAGGACGGAGAGGGTCCGATTGAGTGGCCGCCAAGATCACCGGACATAACCCCATTGGATTTTTTCTTATGGGGTTTATTTGAAAGTCTAAAGTTTATTTGAATAGACCAAATAATATTGATGATCTAAAAGAGAGAATCAGGTCAGGAAATAAGACTTATCAGTCCAGAAGTAATTGAAAAATGGTGCAACGGGAAACATTTGAATTCGACTTCAAAAATGTCTCGAAGTAAACGGACAACAGATTGAAGATATGTAAAAATTAAATTAGTAATTACATTTGTGTGTTTTCATATCGTACCTCTCATTACCCTCATATCTCCGTTTCTGGCAATCCATCGAGTTGAGGCATATGGTATGTTCACAAAAGTGATAAGAATTTATCATAGAATTGTAAAGTGAAATAATATACAGGGTTATTACCTTTAAAAAAACTAATGACAAAGCCAATAGCTCTTGAATGAGACACCCTACTGTATACAAAATTTTTATTGCGAAAAATGCCCAAAGAAAAATACTAATCGACCTGTCCGAGGATTTTAACATGAAATAGAAACCAAATTTTTTAATGAATTGGTTCCTTTCATCATGAAAGCACTGTATATATATATATATATATATATATATATATATATATATATATATATATATATATATATAAATATACTTATTCATTAAAAAGCTGTTATAGTTTCCTGTCAAATTGGCCAAAAAAGTTGTGACTTTTGAATCAGTACAAATATTGAGTTTTATTGGCAATAATAGAAAATCTTTCCTCTTGATTTAAATTTCCATCTATGGTTGATTATGAGAAAACCGAACAAATAATATATATAATTATTAAAAAAGCAGTCAACTTCTGGAAGATTAGGTATCTAAAATATATTACTATTAGGTGTTTTGATAATTTACACTGAGATATTATAATAATGTGTTTTATGTTTGAAATAGAAATTATTCTTTGCAAAATAGCTACAATCTAAAGTTGCATTACCCTAAAAAATACACCGATCACTGTTTCCGCAGGTTTGTATAAATGTCATAAATTTTAAGACGTGGAGGAATGTTATATCGCTAATATAGAAAATAAAGAAAACGAACCTGAAACTTTAAGAATAGAATCTTCTATTGACATAATCAATATTAGGTACTTATGGTTCCTAATTTAACTAGTATTCAATAATTTGAGACTTTTAGTTTTATTTTTCCAGAACTTAATAGAATATTGCACTATATCGAAAATTAACAGTGAAGTTCGGGAATGGTTCTGATATCCGTTTATGAATATATATATATATATATTTATATATATATATATATATATATATATATATATATATATATATATATATATATATATATATATATATATATATATATATATACAGGGTGTCGCACCGGGAAATGAATCGATCGATATAGAACAAAGTACGAATCAGAAAATTTTGAAAATTTAGATGATTACTAATGTCGGTGTGGCCAATCCAACCAAAATAATTACAAGCAGCTGGCACTTCCGCTTATACCGGAAGTCGATACCAACTTGCTTATTTCAAATAAAACACCCTATATATTTCAGAGTTTTCGAAAAAACATAAAATTCTGAGTCAAAAATGTGAACAATACCCTATGCTAGACCTAGCCGTTTCAGAGATATTTGACATTTTATAGAAATTTTGACAGGTGCAACGGTTTACAAGAACCGGTATAACTTTCTTCCTGTAAAAGATACTCATTTTCTTCTTGTCACATGAAAAAAACACAAGAAGAACTACGTTCTGAAATTAATTCAATAGTATCATACCAAGTGTTCCGTTTTTCGCGTTACATTTCGTCAACTTCAAACCGCGAAAACTTGTTTAGGTCAAATAGAACAACCCGTATTTTTTTACGTCAAGTTGTGTAAAATTGAATTCCCTTTTTTCTGATATTAGCATTGTGGGGGTTAAGGTAAAACTTTTTGAAATATTTGTGATTTTAATAGAACTTCATGGATTGTTTTTCGGTAAACACATGTTTCGTATAGGCTTGTGACAAAATCCCCTATGCCAATGTGGGGAAGAAGAAACACTGGAACACATCTTCATGCTATGTCCCTTGTATGAAGATAATAGAAGAGAATTATTCACTGGAATTTATGGATGCCTGAAATCAGGACCCATAAATTGGTATACGATAATTGCTAGTAATAACATGAACATATATCTGATGATCTACGATTTCCTAAAGAAGACCAATTTGAGAATATAACTTAATATACACTTCAATCGGACCTCCTTGACGTGGAATCACCTTTAGTAGCTCCTGAGTCGCAGAGAAGCTTCATTAATTTATTATATAATTATTCGTATATTAATTTACATTGTTGCTGAGCGTATGTTCTAATAGAACGAGCTCATTAGGAGACCTCACTAGAGTGGAGGCCTCACTATAATAAAAAAAAAATGAATTGTTGTAATCATTTCATCAAAATAGCCATGATTAGAAACAATCAATCATTATCTTATGTCAAAAAACGCCAGCACGTTTGAATTATACCAACGAAAACTATTTCATTCGTTTATTGTGATAAAGTTATAACAATAACTTGCAGCCCATTTGTACTCGATATCCAGAAAAACGGAAAATAATACTAACACTGTAACATGCGTATTAATCGAATTGAAGATATGGTATGAACTAAAATAACAGAGATAAGATCAATTTATTTAAAATATCATTTCATTTTAATTTAATAAATGCTCAAAATTCCGCCCTCGAACCTCGACACATTTCGTCGTGCTGATAAAAAATGTTTCTATATTCGGCGAGAGGCAAATTTTCTGAATAGTTATTACTCAAATTTTGTAAGATATTCAGATATCCTTCACCTGAAAAAAAACAAAAATTCATCTATACATATTAGCAGAAGAGAAAATATGATTTACCGTTTAAATTTTCCTGATCAAATTGTAATGCCACCACTCCATCATTTCTCTTATGGCACAGTAAACAATGAACTGCCAACTTTTCTGAAAGTTTCGCTCTCTGAACATAAGGGGATTTGAGTCACTCCAATAATGCGAATTGTGTCTATTAAAAAGTCCATTTTTGGTAATTTTGGCTTCATCTGTCCATATAATATTTCCTAAATAAGAATCATCACCTTCAGACCTTATTAGAATAAACTCACAAAAATTCTTAGGAAATCTGTTTCATTTAATCCTTGAAACATATGTAATACAAATGGATGTTTTAATAAGATTCTGTGAATTGAATCCTTGCATAGTCCCGATTCCAGAGCAGCTTGTCTTAATGACATCTTTGGAAATGCATGAAAATATCCCTGAATGACTATTTCTATGTTTTCGTCATCAACAATAGGCTTTCTTCTTTGAATTTTTGCCTTGACAGAGCCATAATTTTTAAAATTTTCCAGTATGCGTATTACAGAGTTTGGTGCGGTTTCTGTCTTTCAGGATATCGAGTAGCAAATGTGGTGCAAGTTCTTGATATTATTTTATTACATTCTCCATAAATAATAAATAAATTTAAAAAGTCTTGGTGGGTATAATTTAAACGTGCTGGCATTTTTTGACATAAGATAAGGACTGATTGTTTCTAATAATGGCTATTTTGATGAAATGATTACAACAATTCATGAATTTCTAATAAACTCACAAATATTTCAGAAAGTTTTTAACTTAAACCCCACAATGCTGATATCAGAAAAAAGGGAATTCAATTTTACACAACTTGACGTAAAAAAATACAGGGTATTCTATTTGACCTAAACAAGGTTTTGCGGTTTGAAGTTGACGAAATGTAACGCAAAAAACGGAAGATTTGGTATGACATTATTGAATTCATTTCAGTTGTAGAACGTAGTTCTTCTTGTGTTCTTTTCATGTGACAAGAAGCAAATGAGTATCTTTTACAGGAAAAAAGTTATACCGGTTCTTGTAAACCGTTGCACCTGTCAAATTTTCTATAAAATGTCAAATATCTCTGAAACGGCTAGGTTTAGGCATAGGGTATTGTTCACATTTTTGACTCAGAATTTTATGCTCTTTTCGAAAACCCAAAAATATATAGGGTGTTTTATTTGAAATAATCAAGTTGGTATCGACTTCCGGTATAAGCGGAAGTGCCATGTGATTACTTTGCTTGTGATTACTTCGGTTGGATTGGCCACACCGACATTAGTAATCATCTAAATTTTCATAATTTTCTGATTCGTACTTTGTTCTATCATCGATTCAGTTCCGGTGCGACACCCTGTATATATATATATATATATATATATATATATATATATATATATATATATATATATATATATATATATATATATATATATATAATCTCTTGATAATTATTAGCAATAACAGGCTGGTTGAATCTTAAAAAACTCGATTTTATTAAAAAGTTGACGTTTCACTACGACATTCGTAGTTTTTCAAAACTTTTGAAAAAATTGAAATTTCTTTGACATTTATTGATTTGGGAAAATTTGAAAAGACAAAGACTACTTTATCTTGCTAAAATTTTGTTCCGAATGTGGTTGTTCTTTGTTATTTATTACGTGCTATTCAGTCTAATATCAACATTCAACATTGTTATCATTAGATGGCAAGGGAAACCACAGAAACCTTTACCTACGTAATGTTCGAAAATAAAAATAATAGGGTACTATTTATCTAACAACAAAGAAATTAGTCGCAGGAAAATATTGAAAAAGTAGAGCAGAATTATCGGTATAGAACGTTTATATGGAAGCAGCCGTTGACACGTGTTTCGGACTCTTTGGTCCTCATCAGAACGGCGTAGCAAAGCATTGGATTGAAAACTTGGAGATGAAAATAGTACAACAAATAGAAACCTCTGCTACGGAAGACAATCACACCTTTGTGGACTATTGTTTGCACTCTCCGGTTTGGGAGATTTGGTCAAACTCTGCCACGGAGGCCAAATTTTCAATCCAATGCTTTGCTACGCCGTTCTGATGAGGACCAAAGAGTCCGAAACACGTGTCAACGGCTGCTTCCATATAAACGTTCTATACCGCTAATTCTGCTCTACTTTTTTAATATTTTCCTGCGACTAATTTCTTTGTTGTTAGATAAATAGTACCCTATTATTTTTATTTTCGAACATTAAGTAGGTAAAGGTTTCTGTGGTTTCCCTTGCCATCTAATGATAACAATTTTGAATGTTGATATTCGACTAAAAAAATTTTAGCAAGATAAAGTAGTCTTTGTCTTTTCAATTTTTTTCAAATCAATAAATGTCAAAGAAATTTCAATATTTTCAAAAGTTTTGAAAAACTACGAATGTCGTAGTGAAACGATAACTTTTTAATAAAATCGAGTTTTTCAAGATTCAACCAGCCTGTTATTGCTAATAATTATCAAGAGATTAAAAATAGATCACAGGCAACAACAATTCGAATAAATAATTATATATATATAAATATATACACACATATATATATATATATATATATATATATATATATATATATATATATATATATATATATATATATTTATATATAAATATATATACATATATATACAACAAAAGATGTGGAAATTTATTATTTATGTTGAAGGTTTGAAATTTATATGTTGTTTGAGTTGATGCTAAAGGAGTGGGTACCTATTGGTATAGTTTATTTTTTGTAGAGATTTCTTATTTTTTCATGGCGTTTGAGGATTTGCGCACCTCCACAGCTCATCTAGATTGAGTTAACGTGAAAGAAGTACTGCAGTAGTTTCAACTATTTTACCTTACCATTTTAAGACAGAAATTCTATGTCTTTCGTGGTTTTACTGCAACTACTGCTGATAGAGGGAGAGGGTTGAAATTTCATATGTGAATTGAATTGATGCTAGGGAAGTGTACACTAGGGGTTTCAATCAATTACTTTTCCCACCGAGATTTTGAAGTTGAAATTTCAAGCCTTTTTGAGGATGTTCCAGCATCTCTGGAAATTCTCCAGATTCAGTTTAGCTTAAATTTGTACGGATATTCGGTTGATGTTAAAAAAGTACTATTTAGGAGTTTCGAATGTTTCTTCTACAGCCGCAATTTATGTAGAAGTTTCATACGTTATGCAGGTTTACAAGCTTTTTGCATCTTTTTGCAAAATTAGAAAAAAAATATAACCTTAACGACAGAACTCTGCTGCACAAGCGTTTTTTTATTCAATGAAGGATTGGCCGATAAAATTATATATGCAGTTACCGAACCCAACCCATTGAGAAACCATTGCGTGTACTATGGATCACAAGATTCTGAATTTTCAAACCATACTTCCATCCAATTCTTCATGGAACGTGACAAGAATTTAGAGCCACCGAAGCGTATTGTCATGCCGTCTTGCTTCGCACAGAATCACAACTAACATTTTGTCTTCTGTAATTTACTCAATATATTGAAACACACACGCCTACACTTGTGGCAACTGAAATAACACACGGTCGTTTGAGTTTCGTAAATCAAGTTCCAAGATTGGATAAGGGTCGTCATGGGGTAGCTGAATTGTGGTATTGGTTGGATGTTAATAATTTGAAAATATAATTGTGTTAAAATACTGTTGTGTAAATATGTTAGTTCACGCTAAAAGACCTCTTAGATTCAGCAGCCATGTGACAACATTTCCGTTAATAGTAGAACAGGAAAACATTGAATTGGACTCTTTGGAAAATGTGGAAGAAAACAATTTGCAGGCGAGTGTAAGTAATATATCATTATAATGCTATCAAAATTTTCATCAGACGTATTGGTACACTGCAAACTTGGGTAATATTACAAGTGTGATTTAACTGATTGAGAAATGAATAAGCAGTATTTCCATTCTTTGTACAATCAACTTTATACCAGTCGTCATATGACGATGTTTGAAATAATCCAAAAAAATTTCCATCCATAACTAGCAGAATTTTTGAAAAGTTCTGATTTTAAATAATCTAATAAAAACTATCGACAATCGTATTTTATCGGCAAAAATTACATGTAAAGATTCTCATACTATATGAACTGTTGAATTTTCTACATCTGTACCTATATTCATAAACTTTGCTACAAAACATACAGAAAATAATAGAAGTTAGAACTTTTGTCGATTTTCCTTCAATCAGATTAAAAGAACAGCTCACAACAATTCTTGTTTTTCATTTATAACAAGAGCACTTTCAGTTGCACAAAAAATGCAGAAAAGAAGAAAAAACAAATTTAGACTGAGAGACCTTTTTTTCGAACTTAAATTATCTTTCGATTTTAATATTCTTTTGATCAAAAATTACTGATATATACGCATAGCTGGCAGTTTACGCATTAGCGTCTGACTTATGTAACTATATTATCATTAATTTCCAATTTGAATGCGATAATAGCGAAGTATGCACTAAATAGATATTACAAAAATGTGGGAAAAGATTTGTCTAGTAAAATAAATTATAGAAAGAGAAAAAAAGGAAAAATTCCTCTTCTAAAGCAGCAACTCATTTTAGCACCTACAGATGAAAAAGAAGTGAGAAATACCATATTGCATTTAAAAACAAAAACAAGCGTGGGAGTCGATGAAATTTCAGCCGAGGTGTTCAAACTTGGGATAGACTACATGACAATGCCGCTAGTACATTTATGCAATATGATACTAAAAAAGGGAATTTTTCCAAACTCTCTGAAGACGGCTATTGTAGTGCCACTTTACAAGGGAGGGGACAGAGGACTTTGTGGAAGCTATAGGCCCATTTCGCTACTTCCCACATTGAGTAAAATTATTGAGAAAATCATAAAAACTAGACTAGATTCCTTTTTAGAAAGAAATTAAATTCTATCAGAAATGCAATTCGGTTTTAGAGAGGGTAGATCAACGCAGGATGCTATTGCTGCATTGGTTGAAAAGGTATATAGAGCATTTAATGATGATAAAATCAGCCTATGTGTTATGATTGACTTGTCGAAAGCTTTCGATACCGTAGAACATTGCATCCTGCTGGAGATATTAGAGGAATTGGGGATTAGAGGGGTTGGTCTGGGGTTGCTGCGCAGCTACCTAACAGACAGAAAACAAATGGTCAAGATAAATGAAGGTTGTCTTAGCGATTTAGAGTCGGTACATTACGGAGTTCCACAGGGAACAGTTTTGGGACCCATCTTATTCACCCTATATTTAAATGGGCTTTTTTCGGTGGAATCTATTGGGCAAATTATCAGTTTCGCAGATGACACTGCAATTTTTTACAGTGGAAATTCGTGGGAACTATTAAGAAATGATGTTGAAAGTGACTTCATCAAAATTAAACATTGGATGGAGGAGCATCTTCTTACAATAAATTTTGAGAAGACAAAATACATTCCGTTTGCTGTCGATAAGAGACGCTTACAAGGTATTGATGATTTAATAATAAAAGATAAAAATAGTGCTTTTCGGATACCTGGTGCATACTGCTGTAAGTATTTGGGAATAATGGTAGACTCAAATCTAAGGTGGGAAGCACACGCAGATTATCTTATTAAAAAACTTAGAGGATTAGTCTCTAAGGTTAGATACTTAACAACAATTTTGAGCAAAAAATATTTGAATTATATTTATTACGCCTTGGTTCAGTCACAATTATTATACGGTATTATAGCTTGGGGTGGAGCATATAACAGTGTTATAAAGAAAGTAGAAATCTAACATAAATGGAGTATAAAAATTATACTAGATTAAAGCATGTATTTTCCTACTGATATATGTTGTATAAAATGTCTGGCTTCTTTGACATACGACAGCTGTTTTGTTTGAGTTTGTTGAAACATGTGAAAAAGCATATTTCCTCTGAGGCCCTTACATCACACAGATTTGAAACTCGTAACAGCGTTCTTAATTTGATGGTACCTAAAATAAAGAAGACAATATCTCAGCAAAGCGTTTATTTCCTGGGACCGAGAACTTTTAACTTTCTTCCGCTTGAAATTAGAACAATAGTTAATAATAAAAAATTTATTAATAAAATAAAAACCTGGATACATGATAAAGATAGGAAATTTATTGCTAGTTTGATGGTTATCTGAAATTATGTTATTTTAGCGGTGGATGATGTAGGCCATATCCACTTCCGATTTTGTTTTGTTTTTTTTTTCCTTTAAAATTTTGGTTGTACCTTCGATCTGTGAGGATATGTATAGTATTGGGTGTACCTAGTGTATATATCTATATATTAAAACAGATGATGGTCCACGCACAGGCATTAGCCTTTGTGGTCATATTTGTCTTTGTGAACAATGGTAATATTACATAAAGATTGTTTTGTAGTTATTAACTGTGACATTTCGATGTATTTTTGTGTTTCTGAAGGTTTTTTTTTTGAATGGGATTGTTAAAAAAATATTGTTCAATAAAGATTATTATTATTATTATTATTTCATAAATTATTAATAATAAGTTATAATAATAGGTTGTTAACAAAATTGTTCCATCGAGCCTACACGTAAATAATAAGAACAAAACATTTCTCAGTATTCGATAAAATATCATTCTGAAATTCTATTTTTATTTGGACCCATCTGTATGTTTGAGATCTCGTTAGTCCAACGGTAAAGCTTTTAGATTGTAACTTGAGGACTTGATTTCGAGTCCCAGCTTGCTCTTGGGTCTTGTATATTTCCATGAAATTCAGTGGTACAAAAATTGATATACATTAGGAAATGAACGGTTCTGAACCAGAGTTAAAATGTAGGTCACTTGTGAGATAAAAAAAAAACCTATAGATCTGTGAATCATACTTGAAACAAAAGTATTCAATGTGCAGAGTAATGGTTTGAAACGCTCATTATACAAAAACCTTAGACCAATATTTAGGAATATGATTTACTGATTAATTCGTACGAATATTAATGTTAACTTATTGCTAACCATTTTGATGATGTTCACCATTGAAATAACTGATATATTTTTGATTAATCTTTTTATTTTGGGAACCCATTGAGTGATTGGTTGGAATTCGATTTGAGGATGACAACTGCATCATACTCAATTATATGAATGAGAATTGCCATTCCACAAAAATTCTATTGAAATTAGCAGAATATAAGAAGTAAATAATTTCAGGTCTCTTAGAAACTGATAAATGGTCTTAGGGTTCACCGGTATTTTTTTTTATCTCGAAGGGCCTACGTTTAACGTCGATTCCGAAAGGCCAATGGGCTTGTAAACGATGTACATTACTCAACAATTTATCCTTATAAATAGAACCACTAAATTCCGGACACACACAACACCCAAGAGCAAGGTGGGACTCGAACCCACATCCTCGGCTTACAAGCGGTACACCTTACCGCTGGTCTACCGAGGCCTCAATCACCGGTATATTATCGAAGATGTGAAACTCATTTGATTACCCATGCATAACTCAAACATACGACTTAAAATTGGTTAAAAAAAATTTTAACAATTTTTTTTTATCAGTTTGATAGATATTTTTCGATATTATAATATTATCTATTTATATAAGATTAATTTTCATAATAAATAGATACTCACATTATTTTATCAAGAAAAAGATTGGTATAAAAGGTTCCGAAATTCCAAATATATATATATATATATATATATATATATATATATATATATATATATATATATATATATATATATATATATATATATATACAGTGGCGTAGATAGCTTTTTGCTATGGGGGGGGATATGACTTAGTGCAAAATTTCATAAGTTTTTCTTCTAAAGTTCTATCTGATAAAAATAATCTTTCATGTAGATAGTACAAAATAAGCAGAAAAATCGAATTAAATTGCAAAAAAATTCAAATTATTTGAATTGGAAAAAAATTATCAAGAATTAGTGAAAAATTGAATTATATTAAATTGGATATAAAAATCATTGAACATATTCTTGGGAAAATTAGAGAAGAAAATTTAGTTTTCGGCGTTTTTCGACATTTATGACTTCGTCAGCTATGATTCCGATGTCACGATGAATTTCCAGAGCAGCCAAACCTTTCAAAAACAAAAAATTCGACAAACATAAGTTTTTAATTTGCAATGAATTTGATATATTCAGAAGGGTCCTTACAAGTCCACTTCTTTTATCGTGCACCTTTGAATCGTTTCTATTCGCTTCAAACGTCGATACCGGCAGCATAGCTAATATTCTGAACAACATATTCATATTCGAAAAAAAAATTTCTAGGCAATCATCAAGCTCTATTATTGAATTTTTAGGCTTAACATCGCCTTTACGAATTAAATATTTCTTCCACACTTTTAAGTTACGAGAACAGCAGGTGTGGCAGTAAAAAAATTTTGATAAGACTCATCCATTTTGATGAATTTATCAACTGCTTTGTCAATTTCGTATAAATCATGCTTGAAAAACAATGAAAATTTTTCTAACATATTTAGTCTAGTCAAAAAGTGCTTTTTTGTTCAACTGTTTTCAGCAGTCTCGGAAAAATATGAGCAAGGTGTCACTCGATTCGTAATAGCATATAGACTTTTTTGAGAAAAATAAAAATTCGCTTGCGAAAATTGTGAGTAAACAATATAGGTACTGAAAAAAAGGGGGGTTGGTTCTTTGCCAATATGTCAAAAACTAATTGAGATGTTTGAAATATGAAGAAAGATTCGAAAAGAAGAGGAAATTACCCAAAAAAAGACCTAACTACTGGAACTGTAGGATCAATATTCATAATTTTCTCAGATAGGTAAAAATATGGCCGAAAACGGGTAATTTGGTTTGGGCAAGTCACGCCCATTTAGGGCACTTCAACAATTATTTTTCCATATTAAATATGAAAATTAAGGAATGAAAAATTCAGACAGTTACTAAATCGGTGAATGAGCAATAATCCAGCGATAATAGCGATTTTTGAATTAGTTATGCAATAGTTAATTAACAATTTTTTGATACTTGAACATGAAAATTGTAAGTGTGATAACTATTCACTATGGATCTGAAAAAATTTTTCATTCTTGGAGCTATTATTATAAGGCTTCAGAGTAAATTCCCATTGAAAAAATTTCAATTTTTCAGTTGTTTATTGACAATTTACGTAGGTATAGTTTTGCAAAATCAAAATTAATTTTTTTTTATAATTTTAATGATCCGTTTTTTATTATCGGAAGCTACATGGAAATGGTTTTTTCAATATTCATCTCCTACTGTTTGAAAAATTGTTATAAACAAATGTGTTGTTTATAAGAGAATCAAGAAAAGAAAGTTATGATTAATTAAAGTGCGTAAATTGTTAGTAAAAAACTGAAAAATTTGATTTTTTCTAACAGGAATCTATTCTGCATCATTTTGATACTAGCGCCAAGAAAGGAAAAAAGTATCAGATCTATAGTTTAACAGTTATTACACTTGCAATGTTCTTGTTCAAGCAGCAAAAAACTATTGCATAACCAATTGAAAAATCGCGGTAAAAATGTTTTGTCACTGGATTATTGTTCATTTACCTATCCAGTAAGAACCTGAAATTTTTCATTCCTTAATTTAATATTTAATATAGTTGAACAATGTTTATTGTTGAAGTGTCCCAAATGGGCGCTACTTTCGCAAGCCAGACTACCCGTTGTCGGCCGTGTTTTTACTCTGAGAAAACTATAAATATTAATCCTACAGTTCCGGGCGACTTTCTTTTAGAAAATTTCCTCTTTTTGTATATGTATTTAGATATCAAAAATATCAATTAGTTTTTGAGATAATTTTTTCTTTCAGTAAATTGATTATAACTTTTACAATTTTCAAGAACGGAACTTAAATTTTTTCAAAAAATATCTTCATGCTCTTTCGAATCGAATGACACCTTGTTCATATTTTTCCGAGACTCATGAACAAAATTGAACACTTGTTGACTGGACTTTATTCTCATGATTAGTAAATCTTTCTCCAAGTCCAGAAATGGATTGAACGCTATCACAGAAAATTTTTATTTACCTCAAAATGTTATGGAGTAATTAAATTGTCGAAGCCAAAAGTTATTCATATTTTGATACCTACTCTTCCTCAAAAAATATTCTAAATATTAAATAATGATTGAAAATATTCTATGTAAACAGAAATTTAATCAGTCACTAGGAACAAAAAACGTGTGTGACATGGAAAATTTTATTTACCAAGGAAGAAGTCAATCAAAATTTCTTCGCACTTCTTTTCTTTCCAAATTTTATTCTACCTATACTATTAAACAAAAGCGCTCGTATTTTAGATATAATACTACACCACTAAACAAAAGCTCGAGCAGTTTTGTTTAATAGTAAGTACAGTATACAATTTATAGAGAGAAGAAGTGCGAGGTGATTTAGGTTGACTTTTTCCATTGGAAATAAAAATTTTCTATTAGACCCATTTGAACTTTTTTAAACACGTTTTTTGCTCAAAGTGACCGATTAAATTTTACTTGTTGAACATTGAATAGAATATGCTCAAAACTACTAGTTACTTCACCCAAAATTAGAAAAACGATTCAATTTCTTGATTACTTATAATGTTCAAATTATAAGTAGATATTGCACACACAATTGCACAATCGCCACGAAAACATAGCTAGATGATTTTCATATAATCGCACATACATAATACCAAAAGAGGTAGTGCATAATAAATTTCATGTATTCTTAAATACGTAGATACGAAGAATTTTATTCAATTCTATTATAATTTTCGAAGGCTCATGGGGGGGGATTGATCCCCTTGATCCCCCCCCTATCTACGCCACTGTATATATATATATATATATATATATATATATATATATATATATATATATATATATATTTATATACATTCATTTGAATTGTTGTTGCCTGTGAACTATTTTTAATTTTTTGATAATTATTAGCAATAACAGGCTTGGTGAATCTCAAAAAAATCGATTTTATTAAAAAGTTAACGCTTCGCCACGACATTCGTGGCTTTTTCAAAAATTTTGAAATATTTATATATTTCAAAAACTTTAAAATCGAGTTTTTTGAGATTCACCAAGACCATTCAAACAAGTTAATAAGTTTCTTAAACTTTTTTATTGAAATATGCTTAAATGAAGTATTAGTGGGTATTAGGGTTTAAAATATTGATGTTCAACTTGAAATTATTTAAAATTTAATTCCATACTTGGTAACGTTTCGCCTGGTTTCCAAGCCTTTTTAAAAATTAATAAATTGCAAAACAAATATTTTCAGTATCATCGTATATTGTTCAAAATTACACACTTATCATTAATTCAATCATGAACAAGTCCGTTATATAGATCCTAACGCCCGAAGGGAAACATTCGACCCGAGGGCCTTTGGCTCGAGGGATCGATTTTAAAATCGGTTCATTGTATAAAACAGCCACAGCACACCGAGAATTCTGTATCTGCACATAACCTAACAGTGAATAAAATAAACAAGAAAAGTACTACAAAATATCAGACAACTGGATTCAATTCTATCAGTGATGCTTGATTGCCGTATTTCTTTTTTCTCCTATTTAAACTCGCTTATATCAGGATTCCATCCAGTGAGAGTACACGAACGAGGTTATCAAAACTTTGGACGTATCTAGGCTTAAAAAATACGTGTTGCGACAATTCCGCAAGTTTGAACAAATGTTTGCAAATTTTCAATTTTTAATCGAAGTCAATAAAACATTGATACCTTTGATAAGTTGTGTGAAAACCATACAAAACGTTATCGTATAATGCCACTTATCAATATTTGTAAATATCAAGTAGCCCTCTATATATATTCTATTACCATGAAATAATTTTAAAGATCCGGCATTTTAATTTAGAATTTGCTAAAGAAGAGAGCAAATGATATACATAATTAGGATACTAAGTCATCAGGCGACGTGAACTTAATGAGATTCTCATAAACAAAAGGAACAAATTGTATCCTATATAGTGGAGTTTTAGTATATAACAACTTACTTAGTGACATTAAAAAGTATGACAGAAACCATTTTAAACAAAAAGTTGAACATTTTGTCCATGTATGGCAGTGTATTTTAGATTCACATAAGCCACTAGAAAATTTTATAATGATATATGCATTTAGTTTGACATGAGGTTTTATTTCCCTTACATCAAAAGATGCTCCCCTATTAAACAATACGATACAAAAATGTTTTTTCATTAATACAGTAACAAGAACACTTTTTGAAATTAATTTTTAGTAACAGGTTGTAATCATAATTCCAATATGAAAATAATTTTTTTCAGTAATACATATAAAATGCTATAAAATGAGTTGTATGTTGAACCGAATGATAATATCAGATATTGATTTTAGTTTATTCAAATATCGAAATAGTTATACTTTAAATTATACTCCTTCAATTCACAATTGAATGTTGTTCAGGGCCGGCCTAAGGCGAAAATTGCAAGTGTGCCAGACTCAAATTTTATGCCCCTGCCGGGGGGTCTGGAATTTTTTGAAATTTAAGGTCCAAAAACACAGTTTTTGTGCACTTTTGCGCCTTGTAGAACATTAAATTTAGGTATGATAATTTGATTCATTATTGATTGACTTGATATGTTCAGTACTCTTCCTTGTACTATAACCACTATTATGTCAAATAAACTTATGAAAGCTTAACTCTTCATTGTTCTTGTGAACATAAGAGAGTTGATCTTTACAGTTTACTGAGAATAATTATTTTCCCAGCAGTAAATTTGTGGATTTTTCCATATTGAATTATACCAACTGATAATGTGCAATTTTCAGCTAACCGAAAACTTAGGGTTTTTGAAGTCCAATGCTATTCCAACGAGAAATCCTCCACTTTTATCGGAATCTGAACCTAGGCCATCATCCAGAGATTCTAGATAATTGTATTTTCTTTCATGTAACAACCAGAGATACTATTATAATAATATTAATAAATAATGTTTATTTGCACGAACAAAATAACAGTTTATCATAACATCAAGAATATGAAATAAAACTTGACTCTATAGCTAGGTAAAAACTAAAATATTCAATTATATAACCAGGAAAAACAGAGATTCTATAAAGAAAACCAGACTCTCAGAAGTCAACCGTACTTTTAGGAGAGCTGTTATACGTCAGGAAAATTCAAAAAATATAATAACTCATTACGTTCGAACCATTCAAGCAGAGTATTCATGTTAATTCTTCTTTTATTTCATGTTGTTTCTTTCAGTTTTGCTGGTAAGTACTTAGTTTTGTCCATTATACTCAAAACCTCTTCAGTTGGTAATGAAAGTAGACATGTCAGAGATGCTTTCCTGAAACTTTTGAAAGTTTTTTTACTTTTTAAATAAATAGGTGTTCTATTATACTGCCTTTTCATGATGTATACATAGTTCCTCTAACCAATGAATTTATTCGTCCTCTCCTTTATTTTATTATTGATTTTCATGTTCAATGATAAAACTCAGTGTAAATTTCAACTTGATGTAGGTAGGTTATCTACTGTTGAAGATAATATTGTCCTCAATCGAAACACAATGAACCACTGGAAAATACGAAGTCCAAAAAAACACAAATTACGAAGCTAAACGTTCGAAAACTCAAAATGAAATGCACGTAAATACCATTACAAACAATGTAAACAATCCGTTAATGGCCCATGCTCTAGTACCGATATTAGCCGTTCCGGCGCTACGATCTTAATTTCAGACGCCAATTGGCTAGAAAATCAAAGCCGGGGGAGGAAGGCAGGAAAATAAGTCAGAACACTTTCCGCGTCCCGCCACGAGACGACTGTTCTACTGACCTTGGACCTTGGTTAAGGGCATCAGACTTACTGTATTTCAGAACTCATTGGGGTAGCCGGGTAGACCTTCCGTTTTACATTGAATTTTAACTGTAATAGTTTTAAGACACAATTCCTCCTATAGTCGGCGGCAAATCATTGGAAGCTTGGGATTTTTAGTTGTGTGAATTAATTTTTCAATCCACAAACTGGCAACGACACTGGGCGAGGGGTGTAGAGGAAAGTGTACAGCTGTTTAGGGTCCAAGCTTCCAATGATATGCCGGCGAGTATAGTTTAAATATTTCTGCCCAATATTTAAATCAGTTTCTAAAAATTTTCCAAATTTATTATTTTTTTTTTACAAAAGTTGGTCAATTTAATGCCCCCCAGAAGGCTTGAGTGTGCGGCTGCATACTTCGCACACCCCTTAGACCGGCCCTGATGTTGTTTTTACTACAATCATTATTTTAGACAATAATAGTCTATATATGTTGCAGGAAGAAGAGAATGAGAAAGAGACTCTCTCAAATGCTGAAGCTCCAAATTTGAGATATCTCAATCTAAACAGTCTTTGCAAGAACTCCAAAGAGATCAGCGATTGTTATGTTGAAGAATTTGTTTTAGCAGGAAATTCCGTAAAATCTCTATCAGATGTTCAAGCTTTGAGTTTGAGGTCGAATAATATTCATAACTTTCCGAGTAGTTTATTGCAGCTAACGTCACTCACTCTTCTGGATATTTCTGACAATGAATTACTAACGTTACCGCCAGAAATCAATCAATTAATCAAGTAAGTAAATCAAACTATATTTATGTACCGAATCTTCGATAGAAATATGTATTTGCACCAATAAAGTTGGTAATGAATTTGGGGTGAGTGTATTTATGATATTTCAGTGAAATAAACATAATTTCGAATCTGCATGAACAATCTTGAAGCGGAAAAATACAATTTGAAGAAATTTCGGATTTATTTTAGTATGTTCTCTGAATTAATTGAATTTGATGAGAAAATTAAGGAAATTTCTTTCGAAATTAATTCGTCTTTTAGATTCTTATATATATATATATATATATATATATATATATATATATATATATATATATATATATATATATATATATATATATATATATATATATATCAGTGGCGGCTCGTGAGGTTTTGGTTTGAGGAGGCTACAAGAGGTGTTAAAAAATACACCATAGGCGAAAATTTTTAGGATTTCAAGGTTAACCGCCTTATAATTTAAAGAAAATCAAAGTAAAACAAGCCCCCTAAGCTATTAATTTGTTTTCACTTTCGAGTGTCTATTTTGAGGCCTACAACTCCTATTTACAATATTCACAAAAACTCTTCTCTGCCAATTAATCAATTCTTCTATTCATCAAATTTTTTTTTCTTTCACAAAATAGGTACCTACTTACCTACTTAACGAATTTATTAACAGCTGGTGAGAGCAAATAAAAAGTTATTATATATTTTTGAAGATTAGCGGGATTCTGCGATCTTTAACGTTAGCAAAATGATCTATAATATCCTCATAAAATTTTTTGTCTTTCGCCAAAAGTTTTACCAATTCCTTTTCAATAGACAACAAACTAATATTTTTCAAACGATCCTGGCTCATTGAATTTCGTAAATAAGTTTTAATTCTCTTAAGAGTGGAAAACGAGCGCTCTACGGAAGCTGATGTCACCGGGATAGAATAAATTAGACATAAGAGTTTATAAACTTGGGGTGATTCTTGATTCAAATCATTATCAAAAAGATATTTAATAGTCCTCACATGATTTTCATTTTGCCCCAAAATTTCATTGTCATTATAAACAACACACAGTTCACTTTTTTATGGCCACCATATCAAAAAAAGTGTATTTTTGACATAAATTTTCCAAAAGGTTATCTGGAAAATTAGCCGAAAATCCGGTAAACAAATTTTTATTGAGTAAGTCGAACAAATGCAGTTCTTTCAAATCAGAGAACCTTATTTCTATTTGACCCCTAATAGTATCCAAAATTTCATAAAATATTTGCTTATAGTGAAGCTCCATATCTGCGTAACTGAATTTCTTTCGTTTTGGGCTAAATTGAGTCGTATCATCAGTAGTTTGAAATACAGAAAATAGTTTTTAAAACTAAACTTCTGCACGAAATTCTGAAATTTTTTCCAAAAGAAACTTGAGCCGATTTCGTGAGTAAATTACATCTGAAAACTTGTGCTGTAAGATTTGAAAAACTATTTCTGTTTGTTCAAAAATTAATTTAAAGATGTTTAAAAAATATATACCTAAATTCCTTATCTTGTAAGTAAGATATTAATCCGCGTGCTGTATTTAATGTTACTTTATCGGTGAAAAATTCGTCACTTTCAACTAGGTATAGAATTAAATCCTCAAATCCTTAGCGGCCCCAAACAGAGACATTTTCACTAGTAAAAAGTAAACACTGCCAACAAGATAATTTATTTTTTACCTGTGATCCGGTTAGGCAAGGATGTCTCTCATAATTCCTTGTATTAAAACCGCAGTTTTGTTGTCTGTTACGCTGCACCAAATTGTTCAATTCAGGGGTAGGTCGCAATGTTTTTATCAGAACTTTATCCTCATAACTTAGTGCACTAAAGTTATGGGATAACAAATATTCCACTAAATCACCATTGAAAATTTTGAAATTAACTTCAGTAACCAAACTCATTTTAAAACAAAACACGAGCAATATAAGTAAACACGCTGCTGTTTTCGGCCATTAGTAACTACGATCACACTACGATTCAATTAATTCTTTCCAACGAATTCACTCGATGTCACGCAAAATTCTATAGTTGTGATTGGTCGACATTGTATGAGACTGGGTTCCTATCGGTGTTACCATTTTCATGTGTTTTGCTTTTCTATTGCAGTGAAGTATTCATTCGGAGTATTTGCACCGTTGTTTGCTTTTCTGTGGCAGGCATAATGAACATTGAGAATATACCTTTCTAAGCCTCCGCAGCGTTGCCACAAATCTTGAAATGAATGAAATGCAGTAAATGTAAATACCTTCTATCTTAATTAATAAATTATATTATATAATGTAGGTTGAAAGGAAGGTAGGTGCATAAAATAATATGATTTTGATTAATATGAATATGCTGAATGCTGACTATTCAATAAAATATATTACTGATACACGGAATATTATTGAGGAGGCTTAGCCTCCTTAGCCTCCTTTGACTAGCCGCCCCTGATATATATATATATATCTATATATACATATATATATATATATATATATATATATATATATATATATATATATTATTATCTACTCGAATTGTTGTTGCCTGTGAATTATTTCTAATCTCTTGATAATTATTAGCAATAACAGGCTTGTTGAATCTCAATAATATCGATTTTATCAAAAAGTTGACGTTTCGCCACGACATTCGTGACTTTTATCAAAACTTTTGAAAAAATTGAAATTTCTTTGACATTTATTGATTTGAAAAAAATTTGAATAGTTAAAAAAGACTACTATGTTTCACTAAAATTTGAAATATATATATATATATATATATATATATATATATATATATATATATATAATAAATATATATATATATATATATATATATATATATATATATATATATATATATATATATATATATATATATATATATTTATACCAGGACAATTATTTGAAAAATATATACTTATCGAATAGTCCTCCAGGCGGAGTTGGCTGTTTTAATTTGTATCCATATTTTCATTCATCATTAAAGCGGTGAATGATAGAAGCATTTAGGTGGTATATTTCAAGATACTGTAAATATTAGTTTGAAAGTAGAGTCTGGTATTAGAGATTTTATCGGTTTGTGGCAATAGGTTGATAAACAATACTGTCAAGTAAGGACGAAGAAGCTTTCTATTATTTTAATTTACTGTAGATAGACATCTTCATGATCCTAACATTCACCGCTCTAAAAAAGAACGGAAACATCAAGGGGTCTCAAGTACAGCAGCATGAAGGGTCATTTGCACTTCAGCAGCTCACATAGAAATTATTAAGTTATTCAATGGTTTAGTTAAACTCACACGTGTTTCTGAGGCAATAGTTAAGTAAAATAAAATGACAAAAAAGTTTGATATATTAAACATGATGATTAATTTTTTTTTCTTGAAATTTACTGGTGTGTGGTTGACGTACGTTGAGTTTTTAGGCAGTTGAATAAATACTTTATATGATTCACATACGAAAAATATTTGTATATGCAATTTCACTTTCTACTTAGCTCCAAATTTCCCAGCGCCATATAAACATAAGTACAATAATAATAATAAAGTATAAACTTTAAAATAAAAACACTTTGCTTATGTTTCACAATATAAAGAATATTTAGTTACTGCATTTAGCAGTAATGAAAAGTCGACATGTTTCGAGTTATGAACTCATTATCAAGACTGACTACAGGAGAGTATTGCATCGTAATTTATAAAACAGACAAAAGCAAAGGTGATACCTGAAAATCAATTTGTTCGTTTACAAGGGGTAATTGACTATTATGGGCGGAACTTATTTCGAGAATTTCGAGAAGGTCAAGGCGTTTACCCTTGTTACCTGAATGTAACAATTTGGTTTTGTTGAAATCCAGGAAGTGATTGAATTTTATACAATGTTCAGAGAAGCCAGTGGTATTTTTGTTTTGTAAGATTGACTTTTTATGTTCTTCAATACGAATATTTATATTCCTTCCTGTCTGTCCAATATAGAAAGCAGGACATTCGTCGCAAAATATTTTGTAAATACCACTGTTTTCTCCGATGTTAGATTTTTCTTCATTATTGACCAAGAATGACTTCAAGTTTCTTTTATTTGTACAAATTGTTTTAACGTTATTTTTCGATAGTCTGTTACAAATTTTGCTACTCAAATTCGGCACATAATTTATTGGGAAGTATTTTTGTTCTTCATTAATAGTTTGCGTGGGGTATATTGAATGCAACAGATACTTAATTCGTTTTTTCCCAATGAGCTTGTCGATAAGACTTTCATTGTAATTGTTATTGATGGCTAATAATTTAATTGTATTAACTTCCGTTTGAAAATTTGTTTCCGATAATGGAATCGTGAACAACCTATGTATGAACGAATGAAAAGCACTAAGTTTTATTTTAATGTGTTGGTTACTGTCGCTGTGAATTAAAGTATCTGTGAAGGTTGGTTTTCTATAAATGTTGAAAGTAAGAGAATTCAAATTCCTAGCAATCTGAACGTCTAAGAAATTCAAGGTACCGTTTTCGTTTTCTACTTCTTTTGTAAATTGAATCGAGTTGTAGAAAGTATTTATGTATTCAAGGAAATTATCTAACTGCCTATCTGTACCGGTCCAAATACAAAAAATATCATCTTCATAACGCCTCCATAATAAAACGTTAGTAATTAAATTATTATCAGCATTGAAAATTTTTTCTTCTAAGTTATTCATGAAAATTTCACTCAACAAAGGCGATAACGGTGATCCCATGGGCAATCCGTCTTCTTGTTTGTATATTATATTATTAAATTTGAAATAACTCTGTTTCAAACATAAGTTTAAGGCAGACATTGTTTCGTTGACTGCTTGAGTTGTTGAATTTGGGTTCATCTCTAGATATCGCTTAACAATATTTTTAACTTCTTGAGTTGGCGTGGAAGGAAATAAGTTGATAACGTCAAATGAAATTAATGCTAAATACAGTAACTAAATCTTTTTTATATTGTGAAACATAAGCCAAGTGTTTTTATTTTAAAGTTTATACTTTATTCTTTATGATGTTTCACCAAGTGATGTGCGAGAATTCAATCTCAGTTAACAATAATAATAGCCTGTTTCGTGGAAATTAGAAAAGAATAATTTTTTTTATTCAGTGCAGTAATGTGTAACAATGTAAATACTCGGAGTTTCGGAGATCTAACGATTTCGTTTTCATTAGATAGATAAGAAAATACATGATCCATACACGAGCAATCGTTGTACCTAATCGTAAACCATAATCCTAATTCTTATATCCCATTATACGTAACAACAATAGGAACTTCCTTGTTTATAAAACGTATTGGTATGAATATCATTCGATTCATGAAAGTAATCTCGATCTAGAGGAAATACACTTTCCTGCAAGTTATTTGCAATTGTAGTGTTGGTATTACGTAAACTTTACGAAACAAAATGCTGTATCAAGATTCAACTTTGTATTTTAGAAAGTGTATAAAATCTTAAAGAACACGAATAACCCTATCTGTATTCAATAATCAATACACTAGAATTTTATGGCTTATAATATAATTTCTATGATATACCATTAAAATGATGAAGACATAAGAAAATGGCTTTTATGAATTGCAGTACGGGCCAATTCAGAAACATTTAAAAAAAATAATTACTAATCAGAATCAGCTCATAACTTTATTGACATTGTGTGTGAGATCCGTGGACATTTGATAAAACCTGGAAGAGGTTGGTAAACGTTATTTCAATTATTATCAAGTATTGATTTGAAGATCTTCTTGAATGCAATCCTTGGTTTATCCAAAGATGATGCAAACTTCTTTCTGCTGGCATTTAAAAATCGCCTTTTACCTTCTCATAGTATGGGCGATGCATATGCTGGAAGTCGATAGAAATTCAGATGAACGAACTTGGCTCGTCCTCTTCACGCTTTCTTGGTGGTGCGAAACGCATACGATTAAATTAACAAAGAATCCATTGATCAAGTCGCCCGCATCCTTCTGTTAGCTTGTGGCTCGTGCTCATTTGTTTTCATCTTCTCTGCCACACGTTTATCTAACCACCTATGCAGCTCAACGTTCCGTTAGAAGTTATAATTATTGTTTTTTAAATGATGTATGCAAGTGTCCTTGTATCGAAGTTGCGTCCTCAATGTGTATCCGTTGGATGGAGTACCAGAATAACTTTCGTTTTTTGTTGATAGTCTGCAAGAATTGGTGTTGGATCAAAATCTGCTCAGTGTTTTGCCTTCGACCATATGGGAATTGAAGGCGCTTAAGGTTCTTAAGGTGGCATGTAACAGGATAACGGTGCCGCCTGACAAGCAGCTGGATATGAGGTCTTTAATTTTAACTGTGAGTAAACTATTACTATCTTTTGACATATTATATTATAATATTATACAGTTACCGAAGTAGTCTGATTAAAATTCATCATTTATTTAATAATCTTCTTTGAATATTACTCCTACGTAACTCAAATACTCGTCCGTACAAACCGTAGAATTAAAAAAAATTAAATATGTACCTAATACTTCTATGAAATGATAGTTTTGTTTTTCGAATAAATTTTTAAATTTATTACGAAAAATTGAAATATATTTTGAATGAATCTGCTTTTACCAAGTGAATAAGATGAATTTCATTTGGTGGATATACTTTTCTTATAGAGTTTCAGTTTTTCAGTTGAAATGGGAAAATTAGGAATATTTTATTTTATGAATAACTTTTTCTCATTTTCGGTAAATACCTTCATTTTTTCAATATGGACTGAATTACGTAAATTGTGAATAATTGTAGCGCAAATGTTTTCTTTCTGAATATTCTGAAACAAAATTAGATAATATTTCATCACTTGCATATCCAGTGCATGACGCTCAGTCCAACCATTATAGTTTGCGAGTAATACGCGGTATAATTTCGATTTCAACAGATAAGAGAGCGTAAGAATGGAATCAGAGAACCATACGAATATTACACATCATGGGTTATTTTCAAAAACTGGAGTATTATGATAATCAAGAAACGAATATAAATAAATATAAATATATATATATATATATATATATATATATATATATATAATATATATATATATATATATGTATATATATATATAATATATATATATATATATATATATATATACATATATATATATATATATATATATATATATATATATATATATATACATATATAATATATATATATATATATATATATAATATATATATATATATATATATATATATATACTATATATATATATATATACATATATTATATATATATATATATATATATATATATATATATATATATATATATATTATATATATATAATTATATATATATTATATATATATATATATATATATATATATATATATATATATATATTATATATATATATATATAATATATAAAATCTTGATAATTATTAGCAATAACAGGCTGGTTGAATCTAAAAAACTCGATTTTATTAAAAAATTGACGTTTCACTACGATATTCGTAATTGAAATTTCTTTGACATTTATTGATTTAAAAAATTGAAAAGACAGTAGTGAAACGTCAATTTTTTAATAAAATCGAGTTTTTTAAGATTCAACCAGCCTGTTATTGCTAATAATTATCAAGAGTTCAAAAATAGATCACAGGCAACAACAATTCGAATAATATATATATTTATATATTATATATATATATATATATATATATATATATATATATATATATATATATATATATATATATATATATATATATATATATATATAGGGTGACAATTTGAAATCGAGCAGCACTCAATATTTCCTTAACCGATGACACTATGAAAATTTGGCGACACACGTCAATTTACATATCAAAGGACACAACTTTTGTGATATTTGTTGTTGTATTATATTCAATCCCTTCACCCTCAGGGCAGCTACCCTTAAAATTTCAAATAGCAATCCCAACTAATTTTTCTATTTTTGAAATCCAATGTCAGGATTTCAATTTATTATGATAAATGAAAGTAGTGACAAACTGACCTAATTACTTTATGATTTGTTCAAAATAGTCTCAAAGTAGGCTCAAGTACAGCCTATATTCAAACTGTTCGCAGAACTTTTGTCTCTGGTGAAATAGTCCTATATTCTTGCACGATCCCTTTGTTATAGTTCTTCACTTGAATCTGGTTGGGTTTTGAATATAACAAATTTCAAGTGACTCCATAGTAATGAATCGAGAGGTGTCTGATCTGGTGATCTAAGTGGCCATTCATTAGGTCCTCATTGAGAACCCTTGGCGTATCTCTCAGATGCAGTTTCTTCAAATTCATCTAGTAATTCTTGATTACAATCCAAAACTTCGTTAGGTGAAGTACTGCCATTTTGAACAAAAAAAAAATTAGAAATATATGTACCGTAAAACCTGCCAACTTTGCCCAAGGGCTCCAACTTTGCCCACTGTAGGCGTTATGAAAACATGGAAAATTTTAAATTTGGCAACGTTGTGAAATAACACCGCTTGGCCGTTATGCCGAGCGAGGTTCTTGTTTCCCGTTATTATCGTCCAAAACGCTTGGTAGGTGGGTTGCTATGAATAAACAGGTAAGGAAATTTTGTAGGAATTTTAGTATTTTTAGGGTGAAAAGCTAAGCATCAGTGCTCAATGTATATTAAGTTTATGATAATGAAATTGAGATGGCGGGAAGGCTGATATGTGATTCTCACAATGCAGTAATCGTTTTTAGGTTACACTACCCAAGGTATTGTATTAGTAAACAAAAGTATATGGGCAATGTTGCCAGATATTTTAGGTCTAAAAAAATTTTATATTCCTTATATAATTTTCATGATTTAATGCAAATCATGACTTTATGGTACAGTAATAGATCCTGGGACATATATAGTGGTGCAATTTCCTACAAAAAACTATAAGGCACTTTATAGGAACAATTTTGGAAGTCTCTCAGATTGATGACAATTTTACTGTGAAATTCCTTAGGAAGGCTGGAAAAGGTTTGAAATTTCCAGATATTAATGGCATTTCAGACGTGACATGTCTTGATATTGTAGAAGGCCTAGGAGCCCCTATTGAAAGCAGGAGGCTACTATTTTTTTAACGAAAACCTCCAACCATATAATTTATTTTGATTTTTGTTGATGTTCCTTTTTTAACTTCAAGGATTTGTATTTAGTTTAAGACTGAAGTATGATATCTTATTGTATCTATATGATTATATTAACTACCTGATAGATTACTAAGAAAAAAACCTTTATTTTTTTATAGAATAATATTTAGTTTGAAGAAGTTAAGTTTTTGTTGCCATTTTGACGACAAAATGGAAGATTTTGATATATTTACCTCTATTAAATAAAAATACTGTCTAACATGTTGTTTTTTTAATTTAATTTCAACGTCTGCTTCATGCCAAACCTTTTTATGAACTTAATTGGTGGGCAAAGTTTGATTAACGTTTGCCAAATTGTCTTCAAAAGGGAATCCTCACAGCCGGGTAAAGTTATAACATTGGCAGGTAACTTTGCCCACCCCTAATTAATTTTTTTCATTATTAGATATAAAATGCTATAAATAAAGTGATGATTAACAATCATTTCCTTCATTTAGGTTGTTCTCCATATTCATCTAGAATGTGTTTTAGCATTTCATTAAAACAGATATATTGAAAAATTCTGATTTTGCTGGGCAAAGTTGGCAGGTTTTACGGTAACTCATCTAGAATTACATACAAATTACAAAAATAACAAAATAAAAGGGGGTTTCAAGATTTTAAGGGTAGGTGCCCTGGGGCTGAAGGAATTGAATCTTTATAGTTCATCAGATGACGAAATATTCAGTGCTGCTCGTTTCCAAATTGTCACACTTTATATATATATATATATATATATAAATATAAATATATATATATATATATATATAAATATAAATATATATATATATATATATATATTATATATATATATAATAAATATAAATATATATATATATATATATATATATATATATATAAATATATATATTATATATATATATATATAAATATATATATATATTTATATATATATATATATATAATTATAAATATATAAATATATATATATATATATATATATATATATATATATAAATATATAAATATATATATATATATATATATATATATATATATATATATATATATATATATATATATATATATATATATATATATATATATATATATATATATATATATATATATATATAAATATATATAATATATAGATATATTTATATATATATATATTATATATATATATATAATATAATATATATATATATATATATATAAATATAAATATATATATATATATATATATATATATATAATATATATATATATATATTATATTATATATATATAATATATATATATATATATAATATAATATATATATATATATATATATATATATATTATATATATATATATATATATATAAATATATATATATATATATATATATATATATATATATATATATATATATATATATATATATATATATATATATATATATATATATATATATATATATATATATATATATATATATATATATATATATATATATATTTGAATTTTTTTTGCTCTTTCGGAAAGAAAATATTTCAATTATTATGACAAGATAGCTTCCCAAGAGGTAAAGAAAGGTATATTCCTTTAAATTTGAATATATGGAGCTAAATTAATTGGTTTTTGGGAGAACTTTACACCCTGAAACTCCGTCCAAATTTAATTAGATGGTTTAAAATTTGTAGGTGAAATTCATTTTTTTTTGTTGGTATAAACCGCCGCTCATGAAAAATTTTTTTTCATTTCACTATTACACAGCTCCCGCAGATTGAATTATAGAATCGAAATTTGTTATTTGGATTGAGTTAATATGACGAAATTATCCTTTGGCGTTTCAACGCTTTCTATAACCACCATAATTTAAATATATATATTTCATGTTTTTTCATCGTTTTTAAGGTTCTACTCAATTTCACAGCTCCTTCAATTGAGCTAGAGAGTAAAAATTTTTACGTGAATTGATTTGATGTAGGAAAAGTGCTTTTTAGCTATTTTGCCTAACCACAGTAATTTTGATGTCGAGATTTTATAATTTTCGGTGAATTTTGAGGTTTAATTGAGACTTCTACAGCCCCTCCAAAGTCACTCATGGGGTAAAGGATTTTTTACATAAAAAATAACAAAATGTCGAGAGAATACGACCTTATTGACGGAGCTGTACCTACTTACTTCTCACGCGTTTGCGTTGAATCACATGCAATTAGAAATCAAAAGTGAAATCATACACGAAGTTTTAATTGCACTGAAATTATGGCATAAATGTAAAATATTTTAATTTATTATATATCTACAATCAGTCATTAGTTGAATCCACAGTTTACAGGTAATCATAAAAACCATACAGTTCAATATAGTGATGATCCCGATCTAATTTAAAATAATTTTCATGAAGAATAAATTTCATGAAATCATTTTCGAGTAGCTACTTCAATTAAATTTCATGGTTTTATTATTTCAATTACTTATTAAACTATAGTGGCAAAGATTTAATTGAATTCAGATAGCAATATTTCATTATTACATCCCAATTAAAACTTATATTGTTGATTACATTTTTATGTTATCAAACATTAGCGTATTGCTTGATATTATAGTTTCATATTCTTAGAGTTAGTCGTTTCAAATGAATGACTATTTCTAGTAATTCAAGTATCTATGGTTTTCTCTAGATTCAATATGGATCTAAGGTTCAAGACAAAATTCAACTTTATTTTTTCTTTCATTGACAGGTTTTGAGTGTTAGAAGTTATTTGTAACAATGAGCATTATTCTAATTCGAATCATTTGGTGAATTTCCTCAAAAATGAAAAAAAACTAAGATTTGAGGCTTATTTATCGAAAAGTATAATTGAAAATTTGACACTTAGAAACACGTGAGCAGTTAAGCTCTGGTATAAAGGTCGAATCTTCCTAATTTTTGTTATTTTTAACACGCTTCTATTAGCTTCACGTATGTGAATATAACAGAATCATTCAACGGCATTTCTACCGACTTTATGACGCCTGATTATTTTGAAAATTTGCACTAAGGCCGATTATAAAACTTAAATTATTATTTTTATATTCGATATCTTAATCCCCTAGAGTCAATTTGAAGGGACTGAGAAGTTATGCACAGCTCGAATTATTGCAAAATCGCATTAAATTTCTACCCAGGTAAGAGAAAACATTCAAACCCCTGTATAAACCTTCCCTAATATTAACTGAATTTTCGTACAAATTTTCATCATCTACTGAATTCTATCTGAATTTGAAGTGGCTGTAGAGCTGCGAAATTCTAAAAGAAACTCAAGAATAGTAGAAATTTCTAAAATGGATACAAAACCAATTCCGCACTTCGTTGTTGATTTTCCATAAGATACAATAGTGCATTATTTCCGAGGAAAATATTATTGAAAAAGCAGTTTTAGTGACTGATAAATGCCTCAATTAACATGATATCCAATGATATTAAAATTCTTTTCCCCTCATGATTACTCGAATTGTGTTATCACTAGTGAACCATTTATAATCGAGGTAGGAATGGGTGCAACTTCCTTTATTTTCAATCAGTCAACAATGCCACGTTTGAATGTTATATTTGTTTTACTACAAGAGAAGGGATTAAACATTAATTGAAAAAAATTGATGAGCAGCAGAGCTCTCACAGGGGTCGTATTTTTTCCGTGAAATGCATCGAATCGAGATGTGATTCCAATGGATTGAATTATATTTTGTGAAATCACGCTTAAATGGCAAACCGAATTAAAAAGTAGAAAATAATTTATTTTATTGAAGGAAAAAATTCGCGAAGTGCAACGTGGTTGAAGAAAAAAGTTGAAACTAATAAAGGAACTTCCCTCAACATCCACTCAATCCACGTAACAAAATTTAACCGTCTATTGTAAAAAAAATATTCACGAAGTGCATCGCGTACTGACGGCGAAACAGATCGAGATGCAATTCGAACAGAACAGTCACCACGAAATGCGAAGCAGTTGAAAAAAAGAGATGAAACCCGCAATAGTTATTTACAATATTAGTGTTGTAATTTTGTACAATATTCTTGTTATAAATTCATATTAGTACACTCTATGTTTTATCAACAACTTTAACATCTTGTGTTGTAGTATGAATTTACAACAAGAATATTGTACAAAATTTTATCTACTTTTATATCTATGACTAAAATTATTTGACAGAAGGCATTTTTGAAAATAAAATTGCACCTGTAAAAATGTACCTCCTATTGAGTTTACTAATCAAGTTTTTTATGTTACCTTTTGCATGGTTACTGTTTCGCATGGTTAAGCGCCCTGTACAGGATCAAATTTGTTTGACAAACTCGTTTGACAAACTTCACGTGTTCTTCAAGCAATGGCATCAACGATCAAACCAAAGATCAAACGAATTTGCCAAATTCTTCCTTAGTTACGGTTTTCTCGTTGACGTGACGTGACGCGTTCCATGAAAAATGAGCAGTACGGTTTTGAATTTAGTTGTTAAAAATGCCGTCAATGCAATTTTTCATCAAACACTTCAAAGACGCGAATTGTTTGACAAACGCATCAAACAAAGCCATAGACTATCAAATAATTTGACAAACACCTAAAATTTGACAAACAAGTTTGATCGTTTACAGAGCGCTTTACAGGACGCTTCTGTCGAATCTTTGTCTAACAAATATAAAAAGCGCTTTCCAAAATGAGCGATTATGATGGAAGTTTACCCTCTGATATAGAAGCATATATATTGATTGACAATTAATTTTATAATTGTTAATAATAAATAAATCATTCTTCTAAAAAGTGTGGTTCATTTAACAGCAAAATTTTAATAAAACAGGTTTTTTCCATTACAGATCTAGAGCTGTAAAGGCACCTATTACAGCACTAGTTCTGTAATAGGTGCCCTTACAAAATGATCATAGAACTGTAAAATTCATATTACTAAATGAAAGTAGATAACGGATCTTAACTCAACACAAACTTAATGTAAGTACAAAATGAAATATCAACGTAAAAATGGTGGCACAATTTGCCCAAATTTTAATAGTTTCGTTCTGCAACGAAAACAATCCCAGATACCAAATTTCAGCTCATCTGAGTGAATATTTTCATATTAACGGTGTTTTGACATTCGTCAAAAAAATTAATATTTTTTATTCGTTATATAATCGTAACGAATACCACTCGAGCAATCGAAGATAATCGACTATACTGTCCTCATCACTCGACGTATTTTCTCGAAACACCACTCGCAACTTCCGCAAAATACGTCTCGTGGCTCGGAAGTATAATCGCTTATTTTCGATGCTCTTGTGATATTATAACTGATAATTTTTTACTATATAAACCAATCAAATTACTTAATTTAGAGTCATGTGTCAAATTTCATCACCTATGGATTACAGCGACTATTTCACTCATTCCATTTTTAGTGAGAAAGTTTCCATAGCTACTCTCGTTTCACAGCGATAAAACATGCAAGCCGGCAAAACTTACTATGTTAGTATTTCAGCGACAATATTTTGACATTTCTCACATGAATCGTTATCTCCTTGACTTTCTGAAATGTGACCATATTACTGTTGGACATATTTTCTCGTGAAATAGTCATGTCGAATACCACTCGAGATGAAATTTAAGCAGGTAAAATTTTGCCGGCAAAATTTCACCTCTAGTGGTATTATATATGATAATACCCTACATGTGGTATTTTCAGTTTGGTGTTTTCGACAAAGAGGATCATCAAGTTTTTGATTAAAAATTAATTAAACGTCAACTGGCAACTGGTTTAAAAATGCCGCGAAGAATTGGTAATGCATCTGACGGTGCAATTAATGATATTATATCTAGTAATATACCAAAAAATACAACCAAATCAAAAAATATATATGAAAAATATTTTTTGAGTTTTGTGCCACCAGAGAATACGAACTGAATGCTGAAACGAGTTTGCCTAGTTTAGCAAATATATTGACAGAATATGCAGTAAATATGAGTAAAGCTGACGCAACGGAATATAAAGAAGCGACTGTTAAAACAATTTGGAATACTACGAGTAAGCTACTTCAGGAAAAATACTTCAATGACTTCAAAATTGTATTCGACCCGTTTACCAGTGTTATATTCAAAAATGCGCGAGATGCAAGAAATGCAAAACGTGAAAGATTACAGCAGGATCCAAACAAGCGACAATGCAGTTCAGCAAATTTGAGTTCAAGTGATTTGGCTAGAATCATTGAATTATGGGATGAAAGTACACCAGAAGGTTTACAGAAAAATTTTTACCATATAGTAGCTGTTGAGTTAGCTTGGCGAGGTGGTGAACCAGCTGATTGCCTTATAGATTATTTCAAGATTGAGAAAAATAATGATGGAACACCAACCAACAGAATTGAATACAATCCGATATTCAATAAAATATGCCAAGGAGAATCGAAAAGTTGTACAAATAGTAAGTAGCTTGTTCCCAATATTGAAAACGAAAGTGCATGCCCTGTTCGGTTGTTCCATAAATTATTGTTCAAAAGAGGGAAAAATATTACTTCCAGTCGCCTTTTCTTGAGATCAAATTGTTTCTGGAAATCTGAAAGTGACACATGGTTTGACAATATTCCGGTACAATAACACAATTGATATGTGGACCAAAGCATCCGCGCAAGCTATTGGTTTGGACACTAAGTGTAAAGAGATATCCAAACATTCGAACAGATCAACTGCAGTTAGCCATTTGGCAAATAAAGGAATTCTTGAACAGCAATTAATTAAAATAAGTGGACATAGCAGCTCTAATTCAATAAAACCGAACCTACTTAAAAATTGAACAAGAACGCTACGGTGAAATAATCAACACCATGCGAGGAATTTCTTCAACAGTGAAATTTAACAATCCGTCAACTTCAACAAACTCTTCCTCCAATTTAACATTTACCAATTGTACTTTTCATAACTGTAGTTTTGTTAAATAAAAATGAATAAATATTAAACGTCAGATTGACAATCAATTTTTTGAAATCTACAAAGTAAAAAATTATCTTATCGAATACCCCTCGGGCCTTGATAAATCCTCAAAATTTTGTAATAGAGAATCCTTTAAGCGTGTTGCTTAAGGATAATAGCATATTATCAAGCAACACGCTTTCAGCATTCTCTATGACAAAATTATCTCGGTATTATCAAGGCCCTAGGGGTATTTCTACTGAAAAGAAAGTTACCAACCTTACTTATAAGATATACTTAAATCCAAACTATACAATGCGTAGCAGGATTGGCAATCATACGGTACCAGACCGCTTTGTTTTGTTATATTCGAATATAGTTAACACGTAAATTTATGTTTCAATTAGTCGTATTTTCCACGAAAATAACGGACTATTACACTGCATCGAAAGTCAACGGAGTCAACTTTCCATACTTCGTGTAACACGATATTTGAGGTTATTTATATATATATATATATATATATATATATATATATATATATATATATATATATATATATATATATATATATATATAAATATATGTATATGTATATATACATATATACATTCAAAACTTTTTACGCTCTACTTATTGTACTAAAAGTTAGTATTGCAATATTTTCAGGAGTGGGTAGCACAGGGGGGTATTGGCGAAAAATTTAGCCCAAATTTTTTGGTGGGTAATTTTTAGTGATTTTTACTTCAAAATTTGAAAATATGAAGCTTTTTGTACAAATAAAACTCCCTTCTCATAATTCGCTAGGAAGTAGCATTTTCGAGAAAAATGCATTTGAATATTTATTTAGGAATAAATTGTTTGTTTTCAATGTGCAAATCGAGGGAAAAATAATCAGTAGACCTGAAAACAAAAGACTTTTTTTAAGTTATTAATCGCCCAGTTTTTAAATATGATGCTTATTGACGGATAAAAAGCTATCTAGTAGTAATTCAGAGGTTTTCGAATAGAAAATTAGCAGATATCCGTTTTGTATATGGTTTATGCAATGGAAAAGCTCGACGGTGCCCCGGCTCATTATGGTGTGAATGTTATGAATAGGCTAGATGAGCGATTTCCGGATAAATAGATTGATAGTGGTCCTAATCCGTGGGCAACTCGATCGCCGGATTCAAATCCACTAAATCAATATTTTTGGGGCCATATAAAAGATATAATATAGGTACGCAACAGAAATACTTTTTGCGGGGAATAGAATACAGCCGTAGAGCCCAAATATACTTTCGTGAGAAGGGCAACCTTTTTGAGCATCTTATCTAAACTTTGTGTAGAATTTGTTACGTTGTGCACCTCCAAAGATAACACCAAGAATTGCCGACCTTGTTAAGAAAATGCAGCCCCACACTTCATTAGACAAGAATAGTAATTTAATAATATTTATAACCGCTATCGGGTCTTCACCTTTAACACCCTGTATCTTAAAATCGAAGAAGTTGTGGACCCTTGTTTATATGAACTAAATTTGTAAAGAAATATTCAAATGCATTTTTCCCGAAAATAGCGAAGTAGGAGAATCTTATTTGTACAAAAAGCTTCATACTTTCAAATTTTAAAGCCCAAATTAATAAAAATTAGCCACCAAAAAATTTGGGCCAAATTTTTCGCTAATACCCACTCCTGAAAATATTGCAAAACTAAGTTTTACCCTATCATATATATGTATATACCCTTTATCATATAAATGTATATATATATATATCTATATATATATATATATATATATATATATCAAGAATTCCTTATATTAATAATTATAATACACAAGTGTATTCAGCCTACTACATTAATTACATTAATATATATATATATATATATATATATATATATATATATATATATATATATATATATATATATACAGGGCTATTCAAATTCGAGTATATGCATGGGGATTTCGATAACGGTAAGAGATAGAGGAATGGTTAAATGGGGGCAAAGTTGCATATTTCAGAGGTCAGTTATATGGATAAAAAAATCTGATCTAGCTCCTTTAGTTCTGGAGTTATATAGGAAAATTCGAAAATTTCTAAATCCTTTTTTTGCCTATATCTTTTTATTTAATGAATTGTTTTCAAAACAATTGTCACTTTGCCATTGCCACTTTTTCTAAGCTATCTAAATATCTGAATAAAAATTATATACAGGGTGTCGTATAAATTGGGCCACCCTCAACTTTCAATTTTCAAATACGGACCTGTATTTTTTATTGCATTTTTTTGAATGCCAAGAGTCATGTTTTATATTGACGTAGTATTTTCATCTGAATTACAGAGTGTTCTGGAAATATTGAACTATTACCAGTAAAATCTCAACATTTTTTTAAAATTGCAGCTCTAATTAAATTTTTAGGATTTGGAAGATAATCAACATTATTCGACGAAAAATGTCTTTTTCAAGAATTCATCCACATTTCACTTCACGTAACCCATGATCAATGTACGAAAATGCGAAATTCTTCCTAGTACGTTTATGTGCATATAATCATTGCCCAAACAAAAAAATGTTCGACTGGCAATCTTCATATTACAGACACCAATTTGCAAATATTTCATTGTTAATTACTTTCCGAACTATCTACATTTTCAGCTAATTTATGGGCATTCTGTTGCTATATACAACAATTATGATTAAACTATTTGAATTCTCATAGTATGCTTTGGAAAATAAATATTTAGTTCACCTCACTTGTCATTCTTTTGACAGTTTCTTGGAAATTACCGTTGGTATTTAATGAAAAATCTGTTAGTACTGAAAATGTGTTTCCCCATAGAGCAGAAAAGAGATATGATTAACGTTTTCTACAGAAATAGTAGGAGCATTCATCTTTCCGCTTGACTTTTTTTTATGGGTTATACTAAAAAATAGAATATATAAAAACAAAATTGAAAGTATAGAAGATTTAAGAATTAAAATCAGGAACGCTTTGGCATCACTACGCCGAAGAGATATCTTCAGAGCGAATAATAACTTTAAAAACGACTCTGTAAATGTCTGGAACGAGAAGATTCAATTCAAACATTTATTTCGATTATGATAACTTATAATGACTTATTTTCAATTCTAGATAATAACTAAACATGTTCTTATGCGATAAGTTATAAAATATGAAAACCTATATGATCAAATACAATGTTATGTTTGTGACAGATTATGTTTGTGAGTTCTCAGCAGAATACATACAACAGATCTTCCTCATACCTACTGAGGTTAATTAGAGTTGTTATGGAATTAAAAAATGATGAGATATCACTAGTATTAGTTCAGTATTCACAAACCACTTTATGATTTATATAAAAATAAAACGCCAATATGAAACATAATTATATAGGTAGTTCGAAAAGTAACAATGAAATATTTCCAAATTGGTGTCGAGTATGAAGATTGCCATTGGAAGATTATTTTGTTTGGTCATTGATTATATGCACATACATGTACGTACTGGGAAAAATTTCACATTTTCGTATATTGATCATGGGTTGCGTGAACTGAAATGTGGATGAATTCTCGAAGAAGACACTTTTCGTCGAATAATGTTGATTATCTTCCAAATCCTAGGCATTTTATACCTTATTCTATGATATTTAAATAATTAGAGCTGGAATTTTAAAAAAATGTAGAAATGCTCTGTAATTCAGATGAAAATACTACGTCAATATAAAACATGACTCTTGGCATTTAAAAAAATGCAATAAAAAATACAGGTCCGTATTTGAAAATTGAAAGTTGAGGTTGGCCCAATTTATACGACACCCTGTATATAATTTTTATTCAGATATTTAGATAGCTTAGAAAAAGTGGCAATGGCAAAGTGACAATTGTTTCGAAAATAATTCATTAAATAAAAAGATATAGGCAAAAAAAGGATTTAGAAATTTTCGAATTTTCCTATATAACTCCAGAACTAAAGGAGCTAGATCAGATTTTTTTTATCCATATAACTGACCTCTGAAATATGCTACTTTGCCACCATTTAACCATCCCTCTATCTCTTACCGTTATCGAAATCCCCATGCATATACTCGAATTTGAATAGCCCTGTATATATATATATATATATATATATATATATATATATATATATATATATATATATATATATATATATATATATATATATATATATATATATATATATATATATATATATATATATATATATATATATATGTAGGCCTCTTCAAATTCAGATAGAAAGCTTAAAATAACGCCTTTTTTTCAGTGGAAAATAATACCGTAGAGACGAAGTTACTACAGTTACTCACTCGTTTTTTTTTATGATGAAGTACAACTATTTTATTGTGGTAGATTTGTTGGCATTTCAATGTTTTCAAATAGAAATTTTTTAAGAGTGTTTCACGTTTTTGCAGGAAAATGAGCAGAAAATAGAAAATTCGCTGAAGAATAACGGAATTTCGACATTGAATCTTCGATCCAACAGACTGAAAGGAAATATTATTCTTGGAAATTATGGGGTAAGTAAGAATTATTACGAACTATGTATATTTTCAAAGTTTGCCTTAGTTATTAAGATAAACCAAAATACTTCTTCAATTAAATTTTAGAGTTTTACATTCGGATATCAAAATGCATGTTGCAAACTTAGATATTCAAACAAAATAAATTTTTTCATAGATATTTCTCATAAGCTAATCTGATAAGTCAAAGGGTTTTTTTGAATTTTTATGTCGAAAATGACGACTGCAAGCCCTAATATAATTATCAATGGTTCCTATAACGATGCCCTTATAACTTACTTTGGGGTAGATTCCTTGTTCAAAAGGACTTGCTGTAATAGATTTTGTATAATATTTGGATAACTAATCATACAGGTTGTTCAAAAAATAAGATCTAAATGAGATTGAGAATACTGACCAAAATAAATTTTTTCAAATGGAAACCCCCTATTTTTCCAATTTTGTAGTTTTTAGCATCAAAAATTAAAGTTATTTTGTGAGAGGTTATCAATACCTAAAAATTTTAGTTTTCGAAATATTGCCAATTTAGTATTTTTATATGGCGATTTTGCATTTAATCATCTAACAATGAGATCTAGAGATCTAGGATAGCTACGATCGTATTTGACATTTAAAATCATCGTTATGGAACTTCCGTTATATTATACAAACGAAGATTATTTAAACTTATTTATTATTCTTGGACAATGTGACAAAGTAATTTCTAGAAAATGTGATACATTTGTGACACGATATCCTCTGAAACAGTAACAATCACCAAATACTATAAGACGAATTATAAGAAACTTGAAGAACTTTGGAACCGCAAAGAAAAAATGTACAGGAATAAACCAGTTATTAACAATGAAAATATTGATATCGTAAACTGGAAATAGAAATGTAAAAAAAATTATTTCAGTCAATGTTCGAATTGGTGTTTTTGAACTTCTAGATATTTTGAGCATCTAAGCCGCAATTGTTGTTCATGGGTTCATGGTTCTCGTTGACTGGTGGTCCAGGTCTTCAAATGGTACTTACTCGCCTCATACAATATGCCATGGTGGTCACTGCGGTATTATACACGTTATTTTAAACAGTTCTTCATAAATAAAAATCGTGTACTGATAGGTCTGGGGAGCGAGGTGGTCAAAAATTTGGTCCATTGTTGGCTATCCATTGATCATAAAATGAGTTTTATAGATAAATATTTACTGAATGGGCATTATGTGGAGGTGCCCCTCATAATGTTGAAAGAAAAGTTTTCGAAGATCACCCAGGGGCAAGTTGTCTAAATAGTCAACTTCAAAATTCACGTGTTTCTGTGTTTGAGGATATGGTATCACTTGTTCTTGGAATAACTTTATCACATTGTCCATAAATAATATATAAGTTTAAATAATTTTCGTTTGTATAATATAACCGGGGTGCCATTACGATGATTTGTAATGTCAAATACTATAGTGGCTATCCTAGATCTAACTGTTTATTGTTGATTAAATGCAAAATCGCCATATAAAAATATGAAATTGGCAATATTTAGAAAACTAAAAATTATAGGTGTAGATAACCTCATACAAAGATACTTTGATTTTTGATGCTGAATATTACAAGATTAGAAAAATGGTGGGTTCCCATTTGAAAAAATTGATTTTATTCTGTTTTCTCAATCTCATTTTAGATCTTATTTTTTGAACACCCTGTATGATTAGTTATCCAAATATTATACAAAATCTATTAAAGTGATTTTTTTGCAACAAGAAATTCAATCCAAAGTAAGTAATAAGGACTTCCTCATAGGAACAATTGATAATTATATTAGGACTTGCAATCGTCATTTTTGACATAAAAACTTAAATATGTCAAAAACGCGTAGACTTAGGTATAGGACTTGATGCACAAAATCTGCCTAGAATTTCGGGTAGAATTCAAAAATGTAATAATATATAGGGTGTCTCATTTGAAATATGCGACTTAGGGTCTATTTCCGGTATAACCGGAAATAATCAAAGAATAAAAATATTTTAGCTGAATAGGCCCCAAGACATCTAGCCAGTTTCCAAAATTTCCAATTTTTTCTGCATTCAGTTTCTGTGATATCGATCGATTTTTTTTATAAAGAATAAGGAAGAGGATGAAGGAAACCTTATTGAATTGCGTTTTACTATAGAACATTCCTTAAGAAATAAAGGTAATTTTTTTTAGTGAAAGATTTATAAACTATTCGCTATCCCTGACACGAAGACTTTTTTCGCCGTATTACTTCATTCAAACATCTTCATGAATTTGTATGTTGTTTCAGAATTTAATTGAACTGGATGTGAGCGAAAATCATATAGAACATCTGGACCTGAGTGCTGTGGAGCAACTACAAATTTTACAGTGTTCTAGAAATTCTTTAACTCAATTAATCATACATGGCAAGCACCTCACTTCTCTTATTGCTGGCAACAATAGTGAGTATAGTTTTTTGGTACACGTGACAATAACCTTCACTGAAAAATGTTAAAATTCATCCAAAAATTGATTATGCAGGATATACGAAAAGCTCTCTAATGATTCCCGTCAAATGAACTCATTCACAGAAATCACTCTATTTATTTACTTCTTACAACTGTAGGTATATTATATTCTGACTAACAGAAAAGCAGTTGCACAGCGAAAGTATTCGAGCCATATTTCAGCCATCAAGTAGCTATTGTGCAGGTTTAGTATTTCACATTAAAAAATATACCATCTGGAACAGGCTGCATGCACTGTTTCCACCTTCGACTTGCATTGAACTTTAAAATAACAAATTGGGCGAAATCCATGAGTTATCGATACCTATATGTTTCCATTTCAACTAAGCGTCCAAAAAAATGGTCTTATCAAAGAAATCGTTAATATAATCCATTTTCAGAAAATACTGGCCCCAAAAACTGAAATAACTTTAGATGATTTCAATCCTTTATGAATGGCTAAATTGATGTTCTGGCACCCAACAAGAATATTATGGAAAACTCAGCCAGATCTATTTTTTGAGCTTTTCTTAGACTCAAACATTTTGTATAATACATATATGAATACATACATATATATATATATATATATAATATATAATATATATATATATATATATATATATATATATATATATATATATAATATATAAATATATATATATATATATATATATATATATATATATATATATATATATATATATATATATATATATATATATATATATATATATATATATATATATATATATATATATATATATATATATATATATATATATATATATATATATATATATATATATATATATATATATATATATATATATACTCTGTGGTAGTTCATATTTAAATTTAAAATAAATTAGTAAAAACACTTGTCTAAAAACCACAAACTGAAAAAACTTTTATTCGACTATAGTCGTTTCGACTATACTTGTTTCGCCTTTTACAGCAATATCAAGACTGAATACATATTACAGAGACATCACTTGAAAATATTCGTATTTCTGTTTGGTACCTGGGGGTGGTAAAACAGAATCGATGGGTTTTCCAAATTGTCAGATATTTAACAGTGGGGAGTGGTTTAGGTCCAACTGGTCATTGAGAAGAATGTAATTATGAGATTTTTGGAGTTTGTTTATTTCCATGGCTCCCATGAAGTTCATTTTCATACCTTTTTCACACTATTGAATAATTTTTGGTTTTGAAGAGGATGAGATGTTATGTCCTTTCGACTCTAGATGTTCCCTAAATGCTGACTGTCCGTTTTTTAGATGTTCTTCTAGCCTAGTCTCAAAACATTTTCTGCTCTAGCTTATATATGATGACTTACATTCTTCACAGTTCATTCTATAAATTCCTGTCTTCTTCATTGGATCGACTTTCGACAGGAATTTATAGAATGGACTGTGAAGAATGTAAGTCATCATATATAGGTCAGACCGGAAGACGTTTTGAAACTAGGCTAGAAGAACATCTAAAAAAACGGACAGTCAGCATTTAGGTAATATCTAGAGTCGAAAGGACATAACATCTCATCCTCTTTTAAACCAAATTCTTACTTCATTACTGTGAAAAGGGTATGAAAATGAACTTCCTGGAAGCCATGGAAATAAACAAACTCCAAAAATCCCATAATTACATTCTTCTCAATGACCAGTTGGACCTAAACCACTTCCCTCTGTTAAATCTCTGACAATTTGGAATTGATAATGCTGTAACTAGTCCAATAAAAGTTTTTCAGTTTGTGGTTTTAAGACATGTGTTTTTACCTTTTATTTATTATATATATATATATATATATATATATATATATATATATATATATATATATATATATATATATATATATATATATATATATATATATATATATATATATATATATATATATATATATATATATATATATATATATTTATTTATATACCTTCATACATATATTTATATTTTGATATATAATATATTTCATGAAAACTGATGGAATTATCTATTGCAGAATTGAAATCACTGGCAGTTACCTGCCCACCCACAAAACTTAGACACATCGATGTTTCCTACAATGATCTCGACTCTCTACCGGAATGGTTGTCCGGTTGTTCTGATATTGGCTGCATATTCGCAAGCAACAACAATCTACATTCCCTTCCAGAACATCTTTTCTGTAATGAAATGCCATACCTTCACACTATCCAAGTGGCGTACAACCAACTACAGCAGCTACCAACAATACAGAGGAGACTTCCAATTCAAGAAGTGTTTTTTCAAAATAACAGCTTATCTAATCTACCAAAAACACTTTTCAGATATATACCAGACATAAAGGTTTTGAATCTTTCGAATAATAGGTTATGCGACTTGCCCGTACCTGACTCGATTCTGGCACTCGAAAAATTGTTTCTGACAGCCAATTGCTTGATTGATAAGTCTCTGGAAAATATAACACCTTTTATGAGGAATATAAAAATTTTTCATGCAGCTTATAATAACTTTACTTCGCTTCCTGAAAGCTGCGTGTATTCTTGGTTAGATATAGAAGAAATTGTTTTATCCGGAAACAAATTATTGAAGATTCCGAATGAAATTGGAAAACTCAAACATCTTGCAGTTCTTAGAGTACACTCCAATCTATTACAGAACATTCCTAAATTATCAAACCTCACCTCCTTAAGGGTGCTTGATCTTGCCCATAATCAGCTCGATCGAATTGATTTAACGTCTTTAATTCCCCCAAATCTTAAATTCTTAGATCTTTCATGTAATACAAAACTTCACGTTGACTCACATCAGTTCAATGCTTATAGAACTCAAAGACCAATGAGTTTAGTGGATGTGTCAGGAAAAAATCGAACAACTCTTCCATTAACCCCATCACCATTTTGTGAAAATGATCTCACTGAATACAGTTGGAGCATTGGCTTCTCCGAAACATCAGGTTCCAAACAGAAATTATATATTTCGCAAATCCGATTACCAGCTTTCTGTAACACTGAAGCACTCTTTGGAATGTTCGATGGTGAAAACAACAACTGTGTACCTATTGGTGTTGATAAAGTGGTTCCTAGAATTTTGCTGGAGGAAAGAACTGTTAAGGAAACTGCGTCGGATTACATGAAATATACTATGCTTTCTGCACATCGAGAATTGAAGGATAAAGGACAGAAGCAAGGTTTAAATGCAATTATTGTACATATTTTAAAAACGAAACAGACATCTGAATATGCATTTTGTGGTGGAACGAAGAAATACATGATGAAAGTAGCAAGTGTCGGTGACATTAAGTTAGTTTTAGGAAGAGCTACAGGTATGGTTAAGCTGTTACCAATCAACAAAAGAAAACAAATAAGAACAAATCCACAATTTCAAATAACAGTTCCAGATCCTGATATAACAGATATTTTTTTAGACGAAGAGTACGAATATATGATTATAGCAAACAAAACTTTGTGGGAAGTTATAAGTCCTGAGAATGCGATAAAAGAAGTAACTTTGCAGCGGAATGTTATACTGGCAGCAAAAAGATTGCAGGACTTAGCACAAAGCTATGGAGCTGAAGAAAATTTGAGCATAATAGTAGTAAAGTTTAATATTCTGAGCACAGATGTTGATTTATTAATGAGAGAGTTGAGACAAACTTTCAAAAGAAGCAAATACCAAAGCGAAAGTGGATTTTCCTCCAGTACCACGTGCCAACCTGGTTGTTGTTGTGAAGCTTTGAATAATGAATGTGTTAATTGTATTGAAAAATTACCATCTCCAATTTTATTGAATGAAGACAGATCTTCCCCTAGTGGTCAAAGTGATCATAACTGCAGCGATTGCAATTCCTCAGCTAAATTATTCATAAATCAATTGAATAAACAGAACGAAACAAGGTCTATTCGAAGTATCACACCTTCGATATTTGAAACAATAGAAGTTAAGGCAAGCCCTGAGAGAAGAAGTTACAGAGGAGTAGCGAAAGCTTTACGGGCGCGAAAAGAGGAGGAAAGGAGCAGGGACGATAGCGATTCTGCTTTATCAGAAGAACAGTTCAAATGTTGGGAGTATATGCTCGAACAAAATACTCAGTTACTTTTTAATAAAGAGTTAAATACTTTGAGTAGAAATGGAAAAAAAGCTCAGCTGGTTCCGAAGACATCACATTTGTCTAGAAGTAATCCACTTCTATCTGAAAGTGTAAATAACATCAACGCCGGAGGTTTTCTTTCTAGACAATTCGGTAGTGCAAGATCTTTCAATCCGTTACTCTCAAAATCTACTTCAAAATTCAATATAGATAAAAAAATTTTAGGAGGCCCTCACGCAGCATATTTTGGAAGTCTGCAACGACTTATGCCTTACAACTTGGAGTATGATTTTGCTGTAATGCATGAGAGAGGATTAGCTGATTCTTTGGATTTAGACAGGATGCAGCAATATTGGGGTGTTACCACAACCGAACTGTGAAGTGAATGAGTGTCAAACTTCAGTGCGATATATCTTTCACTCTGCGTTTCTTAATTAATAAATTAATTCTTATTTAATTGCTTTGATCTATTTGAAACCTTTGATTTCAGTCGAAATGGAATCCAATTCAAATACATTCACTCAAAGCAACAACTGAAACACCGTAACTAATATGAACTCGTAATCGAATTGAATTTATCTGAGTGTTGTCGATTGAAATTGTATATATATATATATATATATATATATATATATATATATATATATATATATCAGTGGCGGCTATTCGAAGGCGGCTAAGGAGGCTAAGCCTCCTCCTCAATAATATTCCGCGCATCACTAATATATTATATTGAATAGTCAGCATTCAGCATATTCATATTAATCAAAATCATATTATTTTATGCACCTACCTTCCTTTCAACCTACATTATATAATATAATTTATTAGTTACGATAGAAGGTATTTACATTTACTGCATTTCATTCATTTCAAGATTTGTGGCAACGCTGCAGAGGCTTAAAAAGGTATATTTTCAACGTTCATTATGTCTGCCACAGAAAAGCAAAAAACGGTGCGAATACTGCGAATGAATACTTCATTGCAATAGAAAAGGAAAACACATGTAAATGGCAACACCGATTGCACCTAAGTCTCACACAATGACGACCAATCACAACTATAGGCTTTCGGGTAAAATCGAGTAAATTCGTTGGACATGGACCGTTGTGACTTGTCGTGGACGAAAATAGTTTGTTTTGGTTTTAATTTGGCGTATTGTTTTTAAATAAGTTCGGTTACTGATGTTAATTTTAAAAATTTCAATGGTGACTTTGTGGAATATTTGTTATCCCATAACTTTAGTGCACTAAGTTAAAACGATAAAGTTTTAATAAAAACATTGCGACCTACCCCGGAATTAAACAATTTGGTGCAGCGTAGCAGAATCGCGGTTTTAATATCAGAAATTATGAGAGACATCCTTGGCTTACCGGATCACAGGTGAAAAATAAATTATTTTATTGGCGTATTGTTTTTAAAATGAGTTCGGTTACTGATGTTAATTTTAAAAATTTCAATGGTGACTTTGTGGAATATTTGTTATCCCATAACTTTAGTGCACTAAGTTAAAACGATAAAGTTTTAATAAAAACATTGCGACCTACCCCGGAATTAAACAATTTGGTGCAGCGTAGCAGAATCGCGGTTTTAATATCAGAAATTAAGAGAGACATCCTTGGCTTACCGGATCACAGGTAAAAAATAAATTATTTTGTTGGCAGTGTTTACTTTTTACTAGGGAGAATGTATCTGTTTGGCACTGGCATCTATGCAGGAATTATGGTAATTATCGATAATACAACAGACTGCCCCGATTTTCTTGAAATTTCGGATTATAGCTTATTTTGGCCTGAAAAAGTCGAATATGAAGTCAGATTTTGACGCTGGGTCATCTTTTTTTTTTCAAAAACTTGAGCTGGCCTGACTTTTTCTAACCTTACTAACCTAACCTCCGAGTTCATAAAAGTATAAAATTCATGAAATAGATGAATTTTATTATCAAAAAGACAATGTTTTTATTATATCTATAAAAAAGTAGATGTCTATACCAAAGAATTTATTTAAATTTTTTTGTTTAGGTCTTAATTTATTATTTTATTTTGTTGTTATTTTATTAAATTTTGTTTGACTTTTATGACAAGAATTTTATTTTAATCTATTTTTGGGAGGGGCCTATTTTATTTCTGGCAAGAAAAAAGTCTCACCTCCCCGTTGGTTCTTGCTGGGCAACAATTAATTAATTCCTCGAATAGGTATCTAATTAATATTTGCTTGTTTTACTTTGATTTTCTTTAAATTATAAGGCGGTTGACCTTGAAATCCTAAAAATTTTTGCCTATGGTGTATTTTTTAACACCTCTTGTAGCCTCCTTAAACCAACATCTCACGAGCCGCCACTGATATATATATATATATATATATATATATATATATATATATATATATATATATATATATATATATATATATATATATATATATATATATATATATATATATATATATATATATATATATATATAGATATATATATACTACAAAGAAGAAATTTATCGCGGGGAAATTGTTAATAAAACAAGAAAAATTATCGGTCTAGCTCACATATGTCGAAGCAGCCGTTGACACGTGTTTCAGAGACTTTGGTCCTCATCAGAACGGCGTAGCCAAGTATGGGACGAAAAACTTTGAAATAAAAATAGCAACATCAAGCAGAATCCCTTGCTTTGGAATATATGTATATATATATATATATATATATTTATATATATATATATATATATATATATATATATATATATATATATATATATATATATATATATATATACATATATATTTATGTATAAAATTCACTATAATATATAATATAATATAATAACAATAACTTTGCCAACAGACAAAAATTTCAGCCGGATAATAGACAGTGTTCAACTGGAACCGCTCCTTTTCCAGACGATTCGTCTCTTATTGCGGGAGACATCTTCAGACACAATTATTGCTTCGTTTCAGCTGTGGAATCAATTGAGATTTTGAAATATTTGATGGAAATTTTCGAAACGTTCAAGAAATGTGTGAAGTATGTGAAGTTAACCGAGCTCTATCAGCCCGGAAGTAGTTTTCACTTTCTTCAACTTTGGATACCTATAATGGAAAGGAAATGAACAAATAAATTAGTGTATTTGTTTTCGCTGTAATACCTATCTGTTTAATTTAAAGCACTGAATATGCAGTTTCCAACAGCAGAATGAGTTTTAGTAGGTATTCATCCAAAGTTTGAAAATTTTTTGAAAAATATCCTTTATTCTCTACAACTAATGACAATAATATCTACTGTTATTCTTTGCTTTCCGACGAGCTAGAGAAATTCTTTTCCAACGTTGTCAAGTTTAAATTAATTCTTCAATTTTTGGAAACAAAGCAAGTTTATTATGAAAAGACTATAATTCATTAAATTGCGAATTTGAAACAATCTTCGTCTGGTATTGTAATCAAGAAAAACACATTTTTGCCGTCGCAATTTTTATTTCAGCAAAGTTGTTTCATTTAGATGATACGAAAAGATAATCAAGATCTACTGGATTTGGGAGTATGTAGTACATTGAGTTTTAACAATATTATCTGCACACAGTAAAACCTCATTCATTGCTCATATATTTCTGCAATTTTTTAATTCCAAAAACACCAAAATGGAATCTCATATTTTAATAAATACATACAGTAATTCAGTAAAACTGTATTCGTTATTGGCTTTTACGCTTTATATATCTGCAGATGACTCGTGGAAATGTTGGTTTTGATATTTATTCTGACAATTTTGATCGGGCTATATTGGGACTGGGTCTGTCCTTAAGGCTCGTTTTCATGTGACAACAATGTCGCGACTTTATGCCATGACACTAAAAGTCGCGACATTTTTAAACATGCAAACTTCAAAGTCACGTTGTCGCGGCAACAATTTGATGCCGTGGCATTAGTGTCGCGATATCAAAATTATGTTGATATTTTTGTGACATTTTACATTAGTTCCACGTCTATGCGCATGAAATTCAAAAAGCTAGGAGGATCTTCTACAACAAGTTCTCGTATTAGGGTGTTCATCTTCTTCTTTCGGTGCACCAAGCTAGTTAGTCGAGTATGTTAGGTACGCTGGCTAGTATTTGGGAGGTCTCGTGTTCAAACCCCGGGGCCGACTGGTCTGCCATAAGTTTTTCTCAGAGGTTTCCTCATGGAAAATGTAAGTAACTGCTTGCAAACTCAGAAGGCGAATGCTGGGCCAGTTTTAATCCTCTGAACCTTACCCACACTTCCTATGTTCCATAAGTATCCCGTCTCACCTTTCCTTAATGCACTTGTACATACAAGTGTATCCTCTGATCTGGCTGAAGGAGTTAATCCCAAACTCAAGCTGCCCGCCTCCCTGACACATACTTCATTTAGGAATGAAACACGTGTGTTTCCTTTTTTATTTCCTTTCGGTGCTTTGTCTGTCTTCAGATATTGGTGATCATCGTAGTGATAACATTTTGAAGGGTATTACGGTCATAAGGGTGTTACATGTACCCAATTTATTTCTTCGTTGGATCCATCGCCTTACCCAGATTTTTTTTGGCAATTTTTTTCTTTTTTTGTGAATTTTCTTCACTTATAATTAAACTCAACACTAGTGCAGCTGCAGCAATCACTTCATTCGACGCCATTTTTAATTGACTATAAAAATCGTGACATCAAATACATGAAAACAATCATTGAAAGTGTCATATTTATGACTTTAAGTGTCATGACATTATTATGTCACATGAAAACGAGCCTTTAGACACGTGCATATAGGGGAAATTATTGAAACGCAGTAAATCAGCCTAAACTAAAATTTAAAATAATTTATTAAATAAATATAAAAAACAATATATATAATATACATAATAAAAATAATAATAAATTGACGACTAGAGTATTTAAACGGACACATATCTCATATCATACAATATCTTTGTTAATTCTTCTGACTAGAATATGTACTGTACACATTTTGGCACAGCCAATTTCAAAATAGTGTGCTTTGTGCCTGAATCTGGAGAAATTCAAAAGTGGAGTATTATGACGGACCATCGATGCTTGACTGATAGAAAAGGTATGACGTTCATTTTTTTTTTGTAATGCTCATACCAGTGAGAAAAACTTGTAATGTGCGTTGATTTGTAAGATGATAAGCATGTACATAATAAATTTGTGCTCTAATCATGAAGCCAGAGAGGATAATCATTTATTCTAAATTCCAAAATTGAACACTCAAGAGAGCACTCTTAATTTTTAATCTTCTCTATATGCATAATTCGTTACTCAGGTAATATAACTTTTTGAATGATATGCTGGAAGAGTTGTAGTTTTGTATAAAAATTTCCAATTTCATGAATTTAGGGCAAAGTTTCTTTGAAAAAGAAAAAATATGCAATATAAATTCAGCCTCTATATACTGTATCTTCATTCTTCTGATAATATATACTTCACGTGTAAGGTTCATAACAAAAATATATAACAGAAAATATCGACTGATTCATAAATTATTTCATTTCATTTAAGGAGGCCAACTATTTGTGGGTGTAGATGAGAACCTGTTAAATAAGCACATAATATAACAACATTACTATATCTTCTGAATTGATCGCCAATAAAAGCGTATGATATTATGATTGCGGAAATTAAAATCAATTCGGCAGTGTCAAAATTGATGATTTGCGTTTGATTGAAGCCTTCAAATTCTTGGTTCATTAGAATATAAAGAATATACTTGAACATTGTAGTTATGTACAAGAAAATCTATATTTTGATTGAAAACAAAACTATAACTCTCAAAATGGAGCTGAGCGCACAGGTTTATGTGCTCATGCATCGAGATACTCCCTTATCATAATACTCAATTTCAAAGAGAACAATGCTTTTAGTATTATTTATTTTTGGTAGTCCCCATATGAACTCAAGTAATTTGGCATCCATTTAAATCCACTAACAAAGTCCTTGTGTGTTTATCAGCGCCAAAACTATTTATGAGTGATGGCAGAAAATGGAACTGAATCACCATAGTTAATAATTCCTTTGCAAACGCTTGCTATCTGATAAAAGTATATCAACTTGGAGTTTTTGGAATATCCGCCTTTGCCCACAACACCCATTAAAATGAATTAATGATACTTGAAGATCGATGTTCACCAGATATTACACACGTGGAATAGAGAACGTAATGGGCTTGTTCAAGAAAATAATATTAACTTAGTAATCGAAACTAAAGCTCAATTCCAAAATTAGGATTTTTCCTTAAATTATTTAAATAAATTGGACTGAACGAAAACGGAGCGTGGTTACCTGTGACGTCACACGGCATATGCGATAGGTACCTAAAGTTTGAAACGCCGCGACAGCGAGTCGACGGTGTGTATATTGTAAGTACCGACCGTGTTGTCGGGTGAGAAGCAAAAAGCTGGACTGTTTCGCTATTTTATTGCATAATAAGTTAGAAACAAGTGGTAAATGAATAAATAAATATTGTTTGGTTCCCGATTGTCCTAACACATTCAAGAATGCCCCAAAAAAATGGTTTATTAATGTGCCCTCTGACGAAAAGTTTGGCAAAAAGCAATGCGTCGTGAAGTTTCTGTATCTAAAACACCGGCTACAACTTTACATCTTGTTACATCGAAAGCTTTTGATGCGGTAATACGTTGATACCTCATCTCCTGCCAAATGTCACTTAGTCCTCAAGAATCTTATTCTACTTCTAGAATTAAATTGGCGCTCATTTTGGTTTTACAAAATTTAACAGAATTATTTGCATTCTTCCTCTGTCCGGAAATTTTCAAATTAATAGCAAGGCAGCTGGAAGCAATTTTTTTAAGTGACACGCAACAGTGTACTACCGAATATCAGACCACAATATGCAAGGTGACGTCACAGTTGGTTATGCTGCTTTTTAACGGAGCTCCATTTTGAACAGTTAATATCTAAGTAGCGGGGCAAGTTCAAAAGCTAAAAATTTCATCTATTATTTCGATGATTGATTTTTACAAAATAACAAAAAACAAACGAGAAAATATTTCATTGATAACAAGCCCACTGGACAGTGTTTAGTTTGATTTTAATCCAAAATAGCGGTCAACTATCAACGATATTTCAAACCAAAGTTTCTGAATGTTTTAGATTGACTTCTACATATAATTATATAAACCAGTATACTGAATTTTATATAAACAAGTGGATATTCTAAATACAAACTTATATTCAAGAAAAAATCAACTTCAATAAATTGTACCCACTGACAGTTGTAAAATACTGATTTCAATATGACGTGAGCGTTTGAAATATTGATGATAATAGTATATTATTTCATAAGGATATATGAAAAGTCACTTCTACTCCGAATCAAACGTTTTGAAATTCATAAAATCTGAATATGCATTTTTGGATTGATTCACATTTACGCACATAATTCTATCCACTTACGATCGTTATGAATTATGGAACATTTGCATAGTTACAGTTGCCACGCAAAATTGATTCTGACAGATATAAAGTAAAATAATTGATAGTTATAATTCGCAACCTGGTGATAAGTGGTTGAAAGTGAAAATGACGTTTGAATTGGAGAATTTTTTGTTCATGGTTACCAATTATTCTTCTTTTGCATAGTAACACTTTTCCTGCCGCCGGCCGGAAAAGAGTTGCATAGCAATACTTCTCCTCCTTGGCGGAGAAATAGAACTTTTCGATGATCCTGTCAATCGAGAAATGACGTTATTATTGTTCGTTTGAAAATAAAACATATTATTAACAATCTGAATGATCTTTCAATATCCAGTGCGCTTATTTACTTGGCAAAATCAGAAGTTAATGGTTAACGTAATTAGTTAACATGTTCGGATGGAATAGGTTAAAATACCCGTTCCGTCTTCAATTCCAAGTTAAGAATATTTATATAAGATGTGCTAGATTGTTTTTAATCTTTGGTATGCATTGTTCATATTATATCCATGAAACAGGGATTTTAACAAATTTTAGATTTGACTTCGTAATTGTAATATGATATATTATTAAAGAAAATAGCCATCAAAAAGGAATTATTCATTTTTACCTTCAAATGAAATAATAGCGATGAGCATGGACGAAAAATATTCAGAATCAATGTTCCAACCGCTCCGCTCAACCAGTCAAACATCAAATTATTTGAACGTTTCAATCACTTGAAATTGACTGCCACAAGATGATTAACACGAAAAATTACACATAAATATAAATTTGAATACATGATAGTCAATAACAGCACGATCACTTGTGTTTTTTCCGTCTTTTTGTCGGCTGCCGTTCGAGAGGGTCAGTAATGGGCACTGGACGGTTCACCCAACCATGAGTCTGGACTTGGGGGAAAGTCGGGGTATCCCCTTGGACTACTGTCGTTGCTCAGATCTGTGTCTGCACCTAATGGTATACTGTGTGATAAATTCATTGCTGTAGGTGGTACCTGACCTAAAATAAATAAAACATGAGTAGTATAAGATATTGCACTGAGTATTGCCTGAAACAGTGGTGAAATATGAGGAGTAAGTACCGGAATGTATTAACAATCAGGTTGATGATGTCACACAATTAACGTTGTGAACATCTCTCCGATCCAAGTTAGAGTTAGCCGAACTTTTTGTAAGTATTCAATATTTGAAGATTTAATTGATTAATATATTTTACAATAGAAGAGTATGTATGGGCGATTAACAACAGCACTATTTTTACAACGGATTCTTTAATACCATCGAACAATTGCACTGGGTTCAATCCAGGTAGTGTTATAACCTTCAATATATATAAGTTTATGCTACAAAACTCATAGAAAATTGATTAACGAAGGATTTCATTTTCAATATGTAAGAAGTCTGTTGAAAACTTAAAAGTCCTGTACTTCTTCTTCAAAAGTCTCCAAGTTACATTTGTTCCTTATGATTTTGTATTTCATTTTGATTGAATGAACAAAAATGAAGTTATCGGAGTTAAAACATTAAATTTTTTGTATTTTCCAATTGTTTTCTCAACGCAAAATCATCTGCTATGAATATGATTAAATATTTTAAGTTTGAAATTTATATATTGTATAAGAAATATTTATCGTCAAATGAAAATGATTATATAAATATTAGGCAGGTAGTGTTTATTATCAAGAATCTGAAAATAGCTCTAAGCTAAGAACCATTGCTCTGACTTCAGACTTAGAATTTCAAGAACGAGAAATTTTGGCACTTTTCTATATTAATTTATTACTTGGACACAGATAGTTGTTTTTCATTTGATAAGATGATACAAGTCATCGTTTAATTAGTTGATCGATAAAGTATTGAAAATATAATATACCTACCTAAGCCAGCATAAACCGACAACTGATCAGGGTAGGGAAAATGGTCATGTCCATGGGGTGGAGTATGTCCAGAAAGGTAAGAAGGAGACGATCCTCCATGTAAGAATGAAGGCCTTCCTATAACACTATGTTGTGAAGAACCATCTTGATCCATTCCCATATTGACTACTGTTCCGTAACTATCGTCACTAAGATCTGAAAAAAAAGTTAATAATTATTTCATAAATTGCCGTAGACGTTCAATCACGCAATCAAAGTTCTATGCTAAAGTATGAAATGACAATATTTTCATAAATTTTGACGATAGCAAAAAAATTTTATAGCTAAAAAATGGATTCTGATTACAGTCGGATAATTATCCAATAATGATTCGATAGTATTTTTTCATATGAATACAGCAATAAGAAGATATGATGGGCGAGATGACTGCAATGGGCTTGTTATCAATGAAATATTTTCTTGGTAACACGTGAAATTTATAGCACTTGAACTTGCCCCACTACTTAGATGTTAAAGGTTGAAAATGGAGCTCCGTTAAATAGCGGCATACCCGACTGTGATGTCACCTTGTATATTGTGGTCTCATATTCGGCAGAACACCTTTTCGTTTCACATAAGACAGTTGCTTCCAGCTGCCTTATTATTACCCCGAGGCGAAGCTAAGCGGTTATAGTCTCACGACAAAAAGTTAGTAGCTGGTCCGATTTTAAAAATTCCAACGGATATCGATAAAACACATATGATTTCATGAGAAAAGTGTTTTCAAAAAATTTTCCCGACGAAGAATAAAAAAATTATAGCGTTTTTTAGATTTTTGTTTCCATAAACATGTGATGCTATCTATAAATCTTAAACCTAAACCGATTTTTACAATAATGAAATAAGATGATAGCATTTGATGTGTAGGTTTTTAATTTATATAATACATTCAAAAAATATTGACGTGGCGCCACCTAGAAATGAAAAAATTAGTAAAAATTATGAATTTCACTCAAATTTTTGATTATATCTCAAATACTATACATTTCCCGATATAGTCACCGTGAGGAAAAATGATCTGCGGTAGACTTATTCAGGCATTACGACATGCACATGCGCCGAGGGGTTTATCATTCCTAGTGCTACGCAGTAGGGTGTCCGGATTTTTAATTCTAAAAATTCGGGACAATGAAAGAATGCAAATAATTTTGTTGAATTTTGTAAAATGGGGGCCAATTTCATTTTAGAAGTAGAACAAGATACTCGAGGACAAAGTGATAGTAAAATTTACCAGGAAATGAGGTATGGACGTATTACCGCATCAAAAGCTTTTGATGTAACAATATGTAAAGTTTACGACGGTTTTTTAGATACAAAAACTTCGAGATCCTTTCATTGCTTTCTGCCAAACTTTTCTTATTTTAATGTCAGATGGCACATCAATGAACCATTTCTCTGGGACATTCTTGGATGTGTTAGGACAGTCGGGAACCAAACAATATTTATTCACCACTTTGTTCACTCATGCAATAAAATAACGAAACAGTCCAGCTTTTTGCTTCTCACCCGACAAAACGGTAGGTACTACAATATACACACCGTCTACTCTCAACTCGAAGCGTTTCAAATGTTACGAGGTACCTATGGCACATGCCGTGTGACGTCACAGCTAACCACGCCCCGTTTTCTTTCGGTACAATTTCTTTAATTCATTTGAGGGTCCAAATTTAAATTTTCGCGGAAAAATCTGAAATTTTAGGAATCCTTCTAGAATAAGCTTTAGTTTCCCTTATTAAATTAATTATTTCTTCTTAAACAAGCTCAGTCAAAGATCTATCTACCAGAAGAATTTTGCAAATTTGTGAGATGAATATTCTGAAGACTATATGGAGATCTGATCTAATCTCAGGATGTTTAAGTTCATTAGATAGCTTACGTAACATTGATTTTTGTTTGGCTTGGGAATGTCATGTTGTTACCACTATTAGGTACCCTGTATTAGTTTATACAGGTTCTTCACCGGTTTATTTTAGTAGTTTTGAGGCTACATCTTAGGCTGTCCGAATAGTTCATTATCTGTTATGGTCTAATACTTCACAGGGTAGACAAATTTCGATGTTTGAATAGAATAAATCGGTAACTATAGGAGATACAAAAAATGGAGGTCTCGATCTCTTTTTTCGAGTCAAATTCACTGGCGAAAGCAAGAAATTTGCTATCGTCTTTTTTTTTTGAGTTATAAACCAAAGTTCGATTTCCCGACTTTTAGACACATGTGAATATCTTGGTTATTTGTGAAGTTACGAGATAATAACTTTTACATTCTTAGGGCACTTTTTTATAATTAAGTGACTTGAAAATTTGAATAAAAAGTGCCATATCGAATTATGGCATGAAGTTGTTTTTTATCAAATAAGAATCATAGTTGGCTATGGTTTGGTTGGAACGTATTTTTTCCTCTTTCTCAATATGTATCGATGTCATATGTGTAATTTTGAATGGCCCGCCACCCGCGTGAGGAAGTTTCAAAATTGACCGTCGAAAGGACATGCAGTTGGATGATATTATGGACCCGGTAGTACGCTGCATAGATTTTATACGGGCAGAAGTTCCTCACAGACCTATAGTAGATTTTAGTCCAACTCGAAATTATACGAGTATATTATATTTCAAATTGTCTCGACGCCATTGAATTTAAAAAAAGTGCCTTAGGAATGTAAAACTCCTCTATTTGTTTATATCTCCTATCATTACCGAGTTATTATTTACAAACATCTAAATTTGCTCTTCCTGTACAGCCCCATCGTAATTAGTTGCGCTTTCAGAGGAATATGTCCAGTGAGGGAAGAACGGTTATAGTGAGCATTTGGGTTCTGCTCAGTTCTTAGTTCTAGTTCTTGACGGTTCTTCAATATATTCTTTTATGTGTTGTAGGTATACCAGTGGCTCTAAGCCAGGAATTTTTTGTTGTCTTTGGTTCTAGTTTTGCACTTTGTAACGTTATGAAATACCGTCCATTGGCTACACCAAATTTCAGCCGAGATCAACCAGTAAAGAAGATTCGATTACTAGCGTCACTTCAAATTGTAGGTGGGATAAAAATTCGTCGAAGCCGGATGATGCTAAACGTTTTTTCTTTTCGATTTGTTAATTAAGTTGATACGACGTGAATATATTGTAAAGGTGATAGAGTTTTCAGTTTATCCTAAATACTGTAAAATTTTCTTAAATATCGTTTGCGCTAGGAAGCGCAAGACAAGACCCCAGGAGCTTGAAAAAGCAATTAAAGACCCTAGTAGTCTCATTTAAAGACCCCAGGAGCTTACAATAAGACCTCAGGAGCTTACAAAAAGACTCCAGGAATATTAACTACCCAAATACACTAGGAGTACAAGGCCCTTGGAGTTCCGACAGATCCTAGGTGTTGGAACATCAGCCTACAGTAGCGGAAGAAGACAGAGGAAGACAACAGAAAAGTTTCATTTATTCTAATTTCATAAGAGTTTTGTAATCTTTGAACCAATGTATTCAATAATTTTTAATAGAAATTTTAGTAATTTTTTTTTATTGTTTCATTGTTTGTATGGGGATAAATCTGGTAAATTGTAACTACAATTTTCCAATTTTTTTAACTAGCCGGAGCATACATTTCAAGTATCTTAATATCTATTTTCATTACTTAATTAGGAAAATTCACGTTAAAACTTGTCCTATGGCACTTGTCAAACTTCAGTTGTATAGAAGTCACCCGATAATTAATTATTTATTGTTACATTAAAATTCCCACATTGCACTCGATATATTACTAAGTAGAGTGACCTAGAGTCTAAATATTGAATATTCCGAAATTGAAATATTGTTTGAAAATCAATTTCTCATTAATTATCACGAGTAGTTGTACCTATTTTTTAAATCTCTTATAACAATAAAGATAATAATTTTTACAAATACTTTGTTCAGATAATATTCAGTCAGGATCTGGCAAAGAAGCAGTACTTCGAATAGTTCATCATGCATTGTAGTTCATTCAAATAATTATGAAAATTGTAACCAATAGTGTTTCATTATGAACATAAGTTTTTACCAACTATCGACTTTATCAATTGATAATTTTAAATCTCTTACCCTGATGACTGAAGCTGTCGAGGTCGACCTTCATATCGTCTTTATCAATGAGTTTGTCATGACGAGGTGACGATCCTCCTTTCATTGATCTAAAATATTGACTCCATCTCGTTCTACCTGCATCTTTCTTAAGTCTTTTTTCTTTGGCTCTCCTATAACAAAAGCAGTTATGATTTCAATAGATAAAGAAGCATAGGTAAGTATATAATTTCTAAAAAATGTTTTATATTTTGTATTTCCTTCTTTCTCTACCTTTTTGTTATTTTTTTATGCAGCATTTAATAGGAAGAAATTAATTATGACTGATGACATTTACCTAGTAACTACATGTTCTAAATATGTAAGAGTAAGAGTGTATTATAACCTGATTCTCTCTAAGCTTCAGAGGATTAAGTAACGTTCAGGCAATTTAGTGATTTAATATAGTGTTGAGAAAAGTACTGAATTTCATCTATAAAGACATTACAGTTAATCTGATTCAGATCACTACCACAAGTACCACATGATACTAAAGAAATGCTTAGTATTAGTTATTACCATCATTGCTGCTATGACTTCTATGTATTATGTAAATGAATAAAGTCTTGAAATACCCTTCAATTGATAGCGACGAATTGTTATTTCCTAAATAAAACATCAACCCCATCAAATTACCTTTTTTCGATCAGTATATAATCTTGGAAAGAAAACTTTCAAGCCTCATAGCATTAGGATTCATTCAAGACTTTTGAATGAAACTCGATGCTCTATGATACAATTTTTCAAAATTTTTTTCAGTACTAAGACTGCTACTTTAGTTAAAAAAGAAAAAAAAATCATCGTACTCAACCAGTTCTGAATTTGATATGAAAAACTGTGTGTTACCTACCTGTTTTGAAACCAAACTTGCACTACCCTCATGTCCAATCCGGTGTCTTGACTAAGTTGCTCTCTAACGTGCCTAGCAGGTTTCGGGCTATTGTTGTAAGCGTTTTTCAATGTTTCTAATTGTTTTGCGGTTATTGTCGTTCGTGGCCGTTTATTAGGTTGATCGCCATCCAAACATTCAGCAGCTTAAAATAAGAATAATTACTGTAGAAAACTATGATATCCCAGTCCTATCTATTAGTTAAAGGTAGGTAAGGAACAAAACAATAAAATACAAAATTATAACCAAGCCTGAACATATATATATATATATATATATATATATATATATATATATATATATATATATATATATATCTATATATATATATATATATATATATATATATATATATATATATATATATATATATATATATTATATATATATATATATATATATATATATATATATATATATATATATATATATATATATAATATATATATATATATATATATATATATATATATATATATATATGTATGCAAAACAGAAAAATTATTTAGGTATAGCTACAAGCGAAAAAGTGTACTTTTTTAACACTAGATTTCCGATATTTCGGCAATGATGACTGTCATTTCAGGGAAGCTACAAAAAATAAGCAGAAAATATATCACAGAATGGTATACAACGACCATCAGTAACAATACTCAAAGTGTCTTTGAGAATGATTGCAATAGATATAATGATTGCAATTGTTCTCAAAGATATAGTAAGTATTGTTACTGTTGGTCGTTGTATACTATTCTGTGATATATTTTTTGGTTATTTCTTGTAGCTTCCCTAAAGATGATAGTAATCATTATCGGAATATCCGAAATGAAGCGTTAAAGAGTACACTTTTTTTTTGCTTGCGCTATACCCAAATAATTTTCCTGTTTCTCCTTTGTCAGCAAATACTACCCTTCTGCTATATATACATATATATATATATATATATATATATATATATATATATATATATATATATATATTTATATATATATATATATATATACATATATATATATATATATATATATACATATATAAATATATATGTATATATATATAAAAATATATATATATATAAATATATAAAAATATATATATATATATATATATATATATATATATATATATATATATATATATATATATATATACATATTTATATACCTAAACCTTACTCGAAAATAATCATTACAAAATGATTTTTTTTGTAATTAAAAATTGAAAACGGTATTCGATTTATAACTTCTCTATTGCTTTGAGTTTTTTTCTTTTTACTTCCGATCATGATTTGAAAAAATATATGATAACTTCCTGTTTTTAATTTATTTTACTTTCGGTACAAAATTGGTATTGTTGATAGAAGGTTTTGAAAGGAGATTCATAGGAGTTATTTTCATCTCTCTATTAAGGAATATTTTCGAGAAAACAGCCAAAATTTAAACAAAAGTGAATTATTCCTTATGAAGTGAAACGTTTTAATTTTTCGTTCGGCCTTGGTTTAGAAGTCAACCGACAAAAAAAAGGTTTTTGATAGTTTGTTAATTTCAGAATTCTCGTAAATTTTTTGAGGCACTTACGTATTTTAAGATGAAATGCTAATATATCACGAATAAATAATTTTTCGTAAATGAATATTTTTTACCTTGCACAGCCAGTTATTCAAAAAAAAATCTAAGTAATAATATTTATATATATATATATATATATTTGTGTATATATAATTAAGTTAAACTAGGACATTTATTCGAAACCAATCAAAACTTCGAAATATTTCCATCTACCTTAGAAGGTACATGTAAGAAATGTTAAGATATTTATCTCAATCGATAGAAATTGATAGACAGACTGTTTCGCCTTTGTTGGAGCTCATCAGTATCATCCATCCATCGAAAATAATAACCAACCCAACATTTCAAACGTTCTTATATTTTCCTTCTAGCAAGGAGGTTTGTTTGATTAGTTTTGAATAAATGTCCTAGTTTTTTTTACTTGATTTTATAGCTACTGACTTGTCTCGATAACACGAAAATTCATATTCATATATGTATATATGTATATATATATATATATATATAAATATATACAGTGCTTTCATGATGAAAGGAACAAATTCATTAAAAAATTAGGTTTCTATTTCATGTTAAAATCCTCGGACAGGTCGATTAGTATTTTTATTTGGGCAATTTTCGCAATAAAAATTTTGTATACAGGGTGTCTCATTCAAGAGCTATGGCTTTGTCATTAGTTTTTTTTAAAGGTAATACCCTGTATATTATTTCACTTTACAATTCTAACGATAAATTCTTATCACTTTTTGTGAAACATACCCATATGCCTTCAACTTGATGGATTCCCAGATTATAACGGAGATAGTGGAGGCACCTGGAGATTTAAAATGTGGATTAAAAGTACAAAAAAAATTTAGGTAAACATTGTCATTAAATCTGAAAGAATGAAATTTCACATGTACCATCTGAATTCATTCAACCTGGTGCTGTATAGTCCGCAAGTTTTCACGTTTTTTAAACGCTCCAGGCACTACACTACTTCATTGTTTAAGAAAATGCAATTACCTGAGAGAGAACGTATTGAAGTACTTATGATGATTGCTTTTTGGAGATAGGGTGCGTTCAGAAGAAGAAAGTCTGCAATCTATTCAATGAAAATCATCCTGATCGTCCGCCAATTACTAGATCGACAGTCAGCAAAATTGAATCAAAATTCAGGAGATACGGCCACGTTAGAGATTTACCTAAAGGAAGACCACCGAGAGTATCTGAAGAAACAGTGCTTGAACGTTCTACTAGAAACCCAAGATAACCCTCATACATCCATTACTACAATTTCCAATAATTTCAATTTATCAGTAGGGTCCGTGCATAAAATACTTAAGGTAAATAAGTATCATCCCTATAAAATTAAGCTGGTACATGAATTATTAGAAGACGATTTTGGACCGCAGAGGTACACAGTTTTTGTGAGCAGATTCTTGAAAATTCATAATCAACATCTAAATTTCATTACAAACATATTTTTTTCTGATGAAAGCACCTTTACTTTAAATGGCCACGTCAACAGACAAAACTGTAGGTATTGGGCGACCGAGAATCCTCATTGGATGCAAGAATGCCACACACGCGGCCTCAAAAAAATTAATTACATGGGCAGCGATTTGTTCGAAAATCGTATAGTTGGTCCCTATTTTTTTGAAGGAACACTAAACGGAGAGGACTACTTGAACTTTCTCCAGTTCGAACTCATTCCGGCTTTAGCTGTTTTGTTTCCTAACCCACAAGATCCTGACATACCTAATAACGAGATATGGTTTCAACAAGATGGGGCACCTCCTCACTATTCAATCGCTGTTCGACAATTTCTTGATGCTACTTTTCCCAACAGATGGATAGGACGGAGAGGTCCGATTGAAAGGCCGTCAAGATCACCGGACATAACCCCATTGGAATCTTTCTTATGGGGTTATTTGAAGTCTAAAGTTTATTTGAATAGACCAAATAATATTGATGATCTAAAAGAGAGAATCAGGCAGGAAATAAGACTTATCAGTCCAGAAGTAATTGAAAATGTGCAACGGGAAACATCATTGAATCGACTTCAAAAATGTCTCGAAGTAAACGGACAACAGATTGAACATATGTAAAAATTAAATTAGAGTAATTACATTTGGTGTGTTTTCAATATCGGTACGCTCTCATTACCTCACTATCTCCGTTTCTGGCAATCCATCGAGTTGAGGCATATGGTATGTTCACAAAAAGTGATAAGAATTTATCGTAGAATTGTAAAGTGAAATAATATACAGGGTATTACCTTTAAAAAAAACTAATGACAAAGCCATAGCTCTTGAATGAGACACCGCTGTATACAAAATTTTCATTGCGAAAATTGCCCAAATAAAAATACTAATCGACCTGTCCGAGGATTTTAAACATGAAATAGAAACCTAATTTTTTTATAATGAATTTGTTCCTTTCATCATGAAAGCACTGTATATTTATATATATATATATATATATATATATATATATAAATATATATATTTATATATATAGATATATATATATATATATATATATATATATATTTATATATATATATATATATATATATATACATATATTATACATATATATTTATTAGTTTCATTTTTTGTTTATGTCTTTTAGCAATAACTTGTGTTATATGTAAATCAGAATATTGCATACTTTTCTTAAAAGGAATACACATATTCAATATATAAATAAATTTTTTTGTTTCTCTTTAGATTTCAAGTTAACTCGTGAGATTTAATTTTCGTAAATCTAGCAGATTTTTCAATTAGAATTGCTCACGTAAGAGTAATTAAACGAAATTTCTTCAAGGCAACAAATATTTATGAGCTAGGTTACAATGAATGTATATATTCTTCTTTCACCTAGTGGCACTCTTTTTGCAGAAGATTGTTTCCTAGTTGTAAATTATAAAATAGTTTTAATTTTATGTTCGGTTTTCAAAACTTCTTATATAATTACCTTTGGACTTTGCTGCCTCATAGTCAGACTTGCAGACCAGTTTCCTATCCTCCATCAGGTAAAATTCGTCGCCAGTGTTGAGCTGCCTGGAGCACATGATGCACGAAAAACACTGCAGATGGTAGACGCTATCTTGTGCCCTCCTGACGACCTGCGTTGGGGGGATGCCGAGCTCACAACTTGCACACTTCGTGCCGAAACGTCTGCACCCACAGTACGCAACAAATAGAAGAGCTGCATTGTTACATCTTATCTATGCTACTTCACTCTTTAGTCTTTTACTGCCTACATTTTAATATGAAAGCCTTAGAATCTCATTTCTCAGGATTCATTTTGATTAGTGTTATGTCAGGAAATTAGTGAAGCTCTATAATAGTTGCTGTAATTTATTCTCAATGCTTTGGTATTGACTAATGGCAAGTTTTCAGAGCGATTTCAACATCAAATGGAGCTATTCTTGAATGAATTTTGTACATCGAATTGAAGCGATCAATATAAATTACTTATCCGTGGAATATATATATATATATATATATATATATATATATATATATATATATATATATATTTATATATATATATATATATATATATATATATATATATATATATATATATATATATATACCTATATATATATATATATTCATATATATATATATATTTATATATATATATATATTTATATATATATATATATATATATATATATATATTCATATATATATTTATATATATATATATATATATATATATATATATATTTATATATATATATATATATATATATTTATATATATATATATATATATATATATATATTTATATATAAACTTGACTGCCAAGGGGAAATTTAAAAATAAGAAAAGTGTCAAAATTTATATTATCTTTATATTTATGGCCAAAATTATGATATATTTATCCATACTGTTTCTGCTTCTGTTTAATTTATTTCGGGTGTATCGTGTTCATAATTTACATGCACATGCTTTATGAAAAACTAGAACACTCCTATGTAATGCCTTTTTCATTTTACTCAATTTTTATGAATTTAAAGCGACATGTTATGACGTATAATTCTGATAAAAAACAGTTGAGACAAATGAAAATAATTCTGGAATTTTCAATGATGAGGATATGATTAGGAGTATTAACATGAAGGCACAAGTGGATGTATGTTGTCACATTTTTTTATTGAAGAAAAGTAAAGTTTCATCTCAAGAACTAACATTTATTGTCCAAAAATAATCTTACATTTTTATTCACTTAGTGAATATAAATCTACTAAACTGATTATGATTAAATGGATTAAAAAAATTAATTGAATAACTACTGGTATGGTAAGCCTTTCTAAGTGGGATTATATGGACTACGAGATTCGAAGATATACGTTAACTGAAGGGCCGTAGTTGAGGGGCAAAGGGGGTCTGTTTGCATCAGGGGGCAATTAATGAATTTTAAAATGTACACAGATCTTGAATCTGTTGTAAGCAACATAAAGGTGAATTTTACTGCAATTTCTTCTACTTTAGTAGCCGATATTAGCACATAAGAAACTACTTGGCATATTGAAATTAATCCGAATTATTAGAGAAACAGAAAAAAATTAGAATTTCGCAAATTTAAGTCTCATATCAATTGAACATCGAAGAGCACCAACAATCTCACTGACGAAATAACCAATACATTTGACCATTGAAAAGTAAAATTCAAATTAAAAATACTGTATTAATAATGTATATTTCACTGCAGCAACATCTAAATATTAAACATGAATTGTTTTGATCTCATCTTTCAATAATTTTAACTGAATTTAGTTACGTAACTTGTATTAATAAATATTTCTGAAGTTTTCACAAGTTGATTTATTAGAAGAACTAAAATTAAATTTGCAAATTTAGGTCTTCTTCTGGAAAAATGTAGCTGCGGCCCTGGTTGAGTGTATCAATTATTTGCGAATTTGTTAACAAAGATTCATCGAAAACTTTTCTAAATATATGTAAATATCTGTTTTAAAGAGGAAATATTCTTTCGCGTTTAGAAGTGCTATTTGTAGAATGTAATCAAATTATTTCCAATATTGGAATTGAATCTTTCGCGAGACTTAAACGTGAGTTCCAATGGGATTGAATTTAGTGTTCATCTCTTACAAATAAGTATATTTTATTATTGTACTGGGTTGTCCGCAAAGTAATACGGGTATTAAAAAATTATAGGTAACAAAATACTAGAAGAACAACTTACTAATACTTGATTAAATTGGATATTTCTGTTCTGAACGATATTATTAACGAACTCACAAGTAACAGCAGAGTAAATTCGAAAAATTTCTCAAAAAAAAAAATAATTGTAATGCGTTTTATTCTCCGATATAAATCATTATGACTGAAGCAACTTGTTACTTTTCATGAGCGGATATTTTTCAAACTAGTGGCAAAGATGTGGAATTTAACTAGGAACGACATAGCCAAAGTTACGTCTTCTGAGGACTTTTAAAAGGGTGTATAGAGCAAAAAACTGGTTTTGAAAAATTTTGCACCCCCAAACCGCCTACCGATTGAGTTATAGAGTTGAAAATAAATATGCGGAAGTTTATGCTAGGGAAGTGTCTTGTAGTGTTATAAATTTTTTTTTAATGTTTTAATGCAATTTCGTGGTTTTTGAGATCAACTCCACAGCTTCTTGAGATAAAATTAGATGGTTGAACTTTCAATGTAGAGATACCTATATTATTTCGTCGGATGAAGCTTTGCTCACACATCTCCTCTGAACTGAAATTATTAGTGCAGTCATTGAAGCTTTTTAACTCAGAAATTTTTTACTATGAACCGGTTTACACGAAATTTTGGAATTAGGCTAATCTTTCCCTCAACTTCAAAACTGATATTCACCTGAACTCCGTTTTCACCCTGGGG
>JARQZK010005061.1:1457500-1467500 GCA_030704885.1 Cynegetis impunctata
TGCAGTGGCAGAAATGCATAATTGTACGAATCGTTTACGAGAGCCCCACTATAAGAATATAGAATATAATAAATTTGAAGTACATAGCCAGACCATACCTCACTGATCGTAAACCGTTCCCTATTCTTATTATACCTCTATGTAGAGAAAACAAATGAATAACTCACATAAAAGCACTTCCGGTAAACTATCGAGAGAAATAGGCGGCACCCTAAACATTTCAATATCCAGCCCGTTTTTTTCGTCCTTACACTGAGTTATCATTTTCACCACAGCACAAAGTACAAAATAAATTGATGTTCATATATCAGCGCAATATAAGCCCTATGCTCACGACAACGTTCTGTGAAATACTGGCCTAAAATTTGAGAAATGCGCCGTCGCAAATTTTGATATTATCGACTTTGTACGCCCACCCTGCGATGACACAATAGATGTACCCCTATGTGCTTGAAACGTATCTCACCCCTACGCCGTATGCGTGCCACCTATTGGCAGTTAAGCGGAGCCCCTCCCAGAAAGACGCCCTTGTATTATGCATGCAACCCCAAGTTCCAAGTTTGTTGGTTTTCTTGTACATTTATGCCTATTGTTTCCGTACTCATATTTTGCTTTTTGCGCCACTTGCTTTTTTCTCTATTCTGTATTTCTCAGTCGTAATGTAATTTCATTTTCAGTTGCGCTTTTCGAGATGGTCGGTTCTTCATTTTGTACGTATTCCGAGTTTCTATATCTATTATCATCATTTTGAATAATATTCTATGAAGATATGTTCTAGATGAATATTATGAATCAAATTCCATATTTAATGCTCAAAAAACAAGATCTATGATTTATTTTGCTCCTGAGCTTATTTATTTCTTCATTCTATAATTTTTTATGATTTGTTGAAATTCATGAAAATAATGGAAAATAGAATTGACCATGCATCGTAACATTATAAATAGAGAAATCTTCCATGTAGGTATATAATATATAATCGGACTTGAACTGAAATTAATTGTAATTAAAAGAAATAAGTGGCATACATATCAAATTTTCAGAGAGTTCCACAATATAGAAATAATAGTATGTATATCTGCAGATGGTACAATGTACCGAAACGTGTTACGTTTATTCAGTTGAATTCGTGAAAATTTATTCAATATTTTATTTACTACTTATTCTGTTGAGTCAAGTTCACCAAATTTGAATTTTCAATTTTTTCTCTGAAGTTGAGTACCTATGTGTTAAAGCAGATGGGATATTATAATCTATTCACGTAATAAGTAATGGAAAAGACATCACTTGAGTGAAGAATAAAATCAAGTAGTCTGAATTACTTTAACTGAAGGTACTTTCTTCAGTTTCCTTGTGCTTCAGAAGTACCACATAAAAGTACTCACTATTGATAGGTGTATTTTAAATAATTTTGGCAGCGTTTTAAATTTCTAGAATTAAATTCAATCATAAACTATAGAGTGCCAATTTGATCAATCTGTCTAATATCTGCAAGAAGTATTTATAATAATCGATAACATGAAAATGTCATTTAAACATGAATTTCATTCAAGCATGTTATGTAGGTACTTGCAAACCTGAGTTGTCGAAATTGTGAAAATATTTTTATACTATCATCAAGAAATTCTCAAAATCTGGCTGGGTTGAAGTAGGTAGGTACAGCAGCTTTGTCATGATTTGCAATTATGGTTGCCAATAAATAATTGCGGTTACGCCATGCATTCATGCCAGTGAGAGTTAAAACAGTATGCTCTTTATAATTTATTTATAGTCGACAGCACAACCAATTCACTGAATTTTTATATCAATATCTCGATTATGTTATCTTATATATAAAACTGGATGTATATCAAATATGTTGTAATCAAATATTTCATTATTTTAATATGCTTTGGCGCTATGGCAGAGGAGCAAAGTGCGGGATGAAGTGGGGGGGCGGCACGTGACGATCTAAGAATTGCAGTGTTTTGTTTCAACTAGTGTCGATAATTGTCTCAAGGTGAACGGTCGCGTGTCAATTATTTTAACGAGTACTTGTCGATTTATGTTTTTTGAGTGTATTAACATGACTTCTACCAGGCAAAAGTTGAAATGTCCGATATTTGGTGAAAGTGCAGAGTTGAAAGAGAATATCCTACCTACGTATGAAAATGTGATGAAATTTTATGAATGGGTTCGACGAGACTTGAAAGTAAGAAATAACACAATAAAAGAACCTACGTTTTTCGGAATTGCCGAAATAGTTGGAACGAAAATTGAAGAATTGTGGATAAAATCTTCTATTCCAATTGTCACACACAAACGAGTCTTACAGTTACTAAAAAGTTATCACTCGAAATGTTATAATTTGAAAAAGTTTTTGAAGAAACTTGAGGGAGAAAAGTTAGAAGAGTTCAGAGTACAAAGTAGAAAGCTTTTTGACATAGCTACATGTAAATGTAAAGAATTTGTAAGCTGTACTTGTTCGAGGGAAAGAAAAGTACCAAAAGAGGAACAAATATTTTTAGAAGACCAACGCACTAACAGACTGATGGCTTTAGGAAGAACGGATCTCATCCAGAGTAAGAAATTGCAGAATAGAAGAATACGTGCTTTGAAACAAGAAATCAGGCATAATTCAAATACACGAATTGAAGAAATTCCCTCTACTTCATATCGGCTAAATAGATCTGAAGTTAGTTCTAATGTCGACCTTCCTTCTAATTCGTCGACCGCAGATGGTTTTCACACCACTGACATAGTGGATCAAAAGCCTATAAAGCTTACGGACGCCAGTCTTCATAGTTTGACCACTGTATGCGATAGATATGGAGTATCAGACCGAGCTGCGGCGGCTATCGTATCATCTGTTCTATGTTCTGCTTCTGATGGCGACTCTGAGGCGCAGTCGACTAACGTCGTGGACAGGATGAAACTAAGAAGAATAAGACAGAAAGTACGCGAGCAAATTTTGACAGAAGAGAAAGTAACAGAAATTCCTGCATTATATTTCGATGGAAGGAAAGATAAGACGGCTAAAACTGTTTTAAAAGGATCGAAGAGGTTCAGAATGATTGTACAAGAGGAACATATAACGATTATAAAAGAACCAGGGTCTGTTTATGTTGGTTATGTGGTTCCAACATCGGGCAGTGCAAAAAATATTGAAAGAGCAATCCACCGCTTTTTGACAACTGAAAAGATATCTCTAGAGAGTATAATGGCTCTTGGCTGTGATGGAACAAATACAAATACAGGTAAAGACGGAGGCGTGATTCGTATTTTGGAAAAAAGATTATCTCGACCACTGCAATGGATAATTTGTCTCTTACACGCCAATGAGTTGCCATTGAAGCATTTGTTTACCTATTTGGATGGCCCTACTGCAGGACCAAAATCATTTGCAGGTCAAATCGGTAAAGCATTAGAGACATGCGAGACGCTGCCGTTGGCCCATTTCGAGAAGATAGAAGGTGAACTACCTCCACAAATATCAACAAATCTCAGTACAGACCAGAAATATTTACAAGAAATTACTACTGCTGTCATAAATGGATCCTGCTCTTATGATTTGTTACACAGAAGCCCAGGTAAGCTATCCCATGCCCGCTGGTTAACAAGAGCTAATCGCATACTGCGTTTGTATGTTTCTACTGAAAATCCACAACAAAATCTTGTGACTTTAGCAACGTTTGTCGTAAAATCATACTCCCCTGTCTGGTTTGCCATCAAAACACATTCATCATGCAAAGATGGTACAAAACATTTATGGAAGCTGATCAACAGCACTAGATATTTGTCCAAAGAGTTGTTAGCGATAGTGGATCCTGTTTTAATTCGAAACAGCTATTTTGCTCATCCAGAAAACTTGTTGTTGAGTATGATAACTGATTCACGTAAGCACATTAGAGAACTCGCTGCAAGACGCATTTTGAAGGCTCGTCAAGTTAATAAAAAATTAGTTTCGCGCATGTTTGTGGTGCCAAAAGTGAACTTAAATGCAAGTTCTTACATAGACTTGATTGACTGGCAACAGAATATATATGAACCCCCAATACTGATGAAAATTTCCGATGAGCAGTTACAAGATCTGATTGAAAATGGAGAAGATGCAGTTTTGGAGTTTATGAAACTGCCTTGCCACACCCAGGCTGTGGAGAGATCAGTGAAAGTTGTGACAGAAGCAGCTCTGACTATATGCGAAAAGTCAAGAACAGAGGGATTCATAAAGTCAAAATTAGCATCTCGAAAGCTCATGCCAAAGTTTGAGACGAAAAAGGACTTTTTCTATAAAAAAATGACGTAATTCATACCGAGATAACTTTCTGAACCTGTATTTACTTTTGAAATAAATGATTTAATTAATTGAAATATACTTTTATTTTATCAATTATATGCATAACATATTATACTCAGTTATTATTTTGTTTATAGGGTGTTCTATACAAAACGTCTATAAAAACTAAAAAAATTGAATTTCAAGTCTATGGCGGGACCTCAAGCTGTCGAGCTAGAACTTCCAAATTAAGGGTTCTTATTAACAATTATATATAGCAATTTCTACCTGGTATTCCAATTCGAATTTAGAAAAAAAAATTTTTTCATATAAAAGTGTTCCACCCTAATATATATATATATATATATATATATATATATATATATATATATATATATATATATCTTTATATATTTATATATTTATATATATATATATATATATTAACTATAATATATATATATATATATATAAATATTAATATATATATATATATATATATATATATATATATATATATATATATATATATATATATATATATATATATATATATATAATAAATAATTGCGGTTACGCTATGCATTCATGCCAGTGAGAGTTAAAACAGAATGCTCTTTATAATTTATTTATAGTCGACAGCACAACCAATTCACTGAATTTTTATATCAATATCTCGATTATGTTATCTTATATATAAAACTGGATGTATATATATATATATATATATATATATACATATATATATATATATATATATATATAAATATATATATATATATATATATATATATATATATATATATATATATATATATATATACATATATATATATATATATATATATATAAATATATATACATATATATTATATATATATATACATATACATATATATATATATATATATATATATATATATATATATATATATATATATATATATATATATATCAGAGGCGGCTATTCGAAGGCGGCTAAGGGGGATAAGCCGCCTCCTCAATATACTGTGTATCACTACTATACTATATTAAATAGTCAGCATTCAGCATATTCATATTAATCGAGATCATATTATTTTATGCACCTACCTTCCTTTCAACCTACATTATATAATATTATTTATTAATTACGATAGAAGGTATTTACATTTACTGCTTACTGGATTTCATTCATTTCAAGATTTCATTCCAACAGTGGCAACACTGCAGAGGCTTAAAAAGGTATATTTTCAACGTTCATCATGCCTGCCACAGAAAAGCAAACAACGGTGCGAATACTGCGAATGAATACTTTATTGCAATAGAAAAGGAAAACACATGTAAATGGCAACACCGTTTGAACCTAGCTGCTCGGTTCAAAGCATACGATATTCGACCTTATTTATTCTATTACAGTGCACGTGTAGACTTATCAGATCGTGATCAGTTTGTTTTGAATTTTATACCAGTTTAAAACGAGTTCGGTTACTGAAGTTAATTTTAAAAATTTCAATGGTGACTTAGTGGAATATTTGTTATCCCATAACTTTAGTGCACTAAGTTAAGACGATAAAGTTTCAATAAAAACATTGCGACCTACCCCGGAAGTAAACAATTTGGTGCAGCGTAACAAACAACAGAATCGCGGTTTTAATATCAGAAATTATGAGAGACATCCTTGGCTAACCGGATCACAGGTAAAAAATGAATTATTTTGTTGGCAGTGTTTACTTTTTACTAGGGAAAATGTCTCTGTTTGGGGCCGCTTAGGATTTGACGATTTAAAAAAATTTTCACGTTCTCTGGAAAGGCACGAAAAATCCCAGGAACGTGTCGTGTCGCGGATCAAATTTAAATTGCTTGGTAAACAAAACATAATTAATGTTATTGATACTTGCTGGGCAACAATTGATTAATTCCTCGAATAGATAACAAATTCGTTAAGTAGGTAGGTAGGTACCTATTTTGTGAAAGAAAAAAACGTGATGAATAGATGAATTGATTAATTGGCTGAGGATAGTTTTTGTGAATATTGTGAATAGGAGTTGTAGGTCTCAAGGTAGACACTCGAAAGTGAGAACAATTTTTTTTCCAAAGAAATTAATATTTTAGGGTGCTTGTTTTACTTTGATTTTCTTTAAATTATAAGGCGGTTGACCTTGAAATCCTAAAAATTTTAGCCAATGGTGTATTTTTTAACACCTCTTGTAGCCTCCTTAAACAAACATCTCACGAGCCGCCACTGTATATATATATATATATATATATATATATATAATATAATATTATATATATATATATATATATATATAGTATATATTATATATAGTATATATATATATATATATATATATATATATATATATATATATATATATTCATGTATTTTTTTTGTTATATTAGGCCATTTGAGTTCGAAAACCGACCTAATTAAACAGTTAAAAATTTTTCACGAATTCCGTGACTTTCTCAAAACCTTTGGCATTTATTAATTTTAGATAAATTGAAAAGTTTCTTCAGATACTGATTATGTACTATTCACTCCTATATCAGCAGACAGGTCTGCTGATATAGAAAATATTTATATATTAAAACCACATAAATATGCAAAATCACAAATGACAGCACTAATCATACATAAAAATAATGAGAATCATAATTTGAACTATAATTGCCTAAAAATTTGAGAAATTCAAGAATTAAGTACAATATACAGATTTAATTTTGCTAAAAGCACGAATCAAAACATTAGAATTAATCTCATAAACTCATGCATAAACAACTGAAATTCTTCGATAACATCCACTTTACTAACCACCCCTTCATCTAGTAGACAAAATTCATATACATATTTAATTTTTTCAACACCATCTACATCTCAGAACATCAAACCAACTATAAATATTATCAACAACATTTAATTTAGAATATGTGTAATTTTGAACGACGTAGAAATTACGTGTAATGTCTTAATCTCTAAATCAATTAATTATGAACCTGTCTTGTAGATTACGGGGGTGAGGGTTTCTGTAGTTTCTCTTACCATCTAATATTGGCAAACAAAATTGCTGATATTACACTGAATAGCACCTTATTAGCAAATAAAGATGGCCAAAGCCGTGAGAAATTTAATGAAACATGGGCAGTTTTCCTTGAATCCAAATGTTCAGAACATATTTTATATGATACTTAAGGTTTTCTTTGGTTTTCCTTGGCATCTAATATTAGCAGAGATGACTGCTGATATTTTATTGAAAAGCACGTAATTAGTAACTGGAGACGACCACAGCCGCAAAAAATTTATGAAACATAGTTTTCCGCTTTTTGATTCTTCATTTTTTATAAAATTCATGAACGAATTGATTTCAATGTTTTGAAAGTTTCGAGAAATTCATAATTTCGTGACGAAACGTCATTTTCTCAACTCAAATAGCCTGTTATTGCTAAGAGAAGACAAGTATTATATATATATATATATATATATATATATATATATATATATATATATATATATATATATATATATATATATATATATATATAAATATATATATATTGAGAGATCTCTAATCTCCAAACACATTCGATCGATCACTGACAAACTTGTCACATAATTTTTTTTATGCAGAAGGTTTTCTAGTAAAACAATTAGTAGGTGTGTAGTTTCTGTAAGAATAATTTGTGCAGAAAATGTGTGAAATTATCTGGTCTAGCGCATTCACCATTTTGTATTTAAAAAAAATTGAGCGGCAATAACCCGTAGGCGGGCAGCTAGTACAATATAGTAAAATAGTATTACACACATAGAGTACGTTCGTAGAAAATAGATAGAACATTCGACAATTTCGTGAATAACATGAAAATATGATGCAGAAATTTTTCACATTGATAGAATGAGTATTATTGTTGAAAATGTCAAGTAGTATAATATTTACGCTCAACTGAACGATTATCATCAAGTTTAAAACATTTAAAATAGACAAATTTTCATTTTTTTCTTATCAATGGTGTGTGACACTGATTCAACTAGTTATATTTTGTTGCAGTTCTCTGGCATAATTAAACTATGAAAGAATTATTAATTTAAAAAATTCACACCTTTGGCACGTTTCTGTCGCTTCTGGTAACAATATTATATTCAGAAGATGAGTAGAAATGACTGCCATGTGTTAATTCGTGAAAACGTACAATGACCAATAAGCTTAGACTTAATAATAGAGCGAAATAATTATATTTTAAGGATATTCTAAGTCTTCTTCAGACACATTTTTAATAATAATTATTAATTTCATAGAACCAGTTTATTTATTCTTTGTCTTTGATATATTTTCTTCGGTCTCATATTCAATTTCTTTCATTATTTATATATTCCAAATATGAATTTAGTGTGTTTTTGTAGTAATCAATATTTTCTTGTTTCCTATCACTCGAGTGAAATTATTCTGACCTATATTTTCGTTGAAATATATTTTCAAAGTTTGGTCGCACTGGCCTGCCGTTAATATACCAACAAAGTCACATAAATCGATCAATTTGTAATTCATTATTCAGTATCACACAGTTGTCCATCATACTGGTAAAAGGGCATATTAATTTTTCATCACATGAATTACGATTTCCTTCGCGATGAACACGGACAATTTATTATTATGTAAAGCATGAGGATATTATTATGAAATATAGGACATCCAATAATTGGAGTGTTTGTTCCATTCAATTACTGAAAGTGATGAGAATTTAAAGCTTGTAATAATGAATTTTAAGCTTGTAACCCAAAACGGTCAGTTTCTGAATTATTCACTTGACAGAAAATATAATAGATAATAATAATAATAATAAAAGCTAATGTAAACGATAACTATGTATTTAGCTTCATTTTTTGTTCCGAATAGCATATGCAATATAATCTCTAGTCCTCTACTTTAAGTAATAATTATTATGAGCTGAATATTATGAGTCATTTAACAAAATTGAAAATTGGACGAAATCATTTTTCAATAAACCGTTTATCATATTTTGGGTATAGTAGATCGATTTCATGAAATTTATTTACATTTGTATGATCTTCAAGGAAATAGAAGAAACGTGCCTTTTAATATTTACAAAATGATCATTTACTGTATGTAGGTCACAAGAGACGTTTATAGGTACTTTTTTCAATTCTACAAATGAAAGTTTAATCTTAGAAAGTTTTTACAAGAAAGCGTATTGTTGTTTTGAATAGAAAATTGAAAAACATTTCAATTTTGTTCTCTTATAGAGGAAATATTTACATTTATGTGATTCTGAGAGAGAAGATTCTTCTCATTTGCTATTTTAGTACTTTCAGAAGGTTGTTGCTCAACAGAAAAAAATGGAAATCAACATTTATTATGTTCATAACCTTTGAGGAAGTTTATAGATTCACGAAAATTCGGAGTTCGGTGTTTATTTTTGTGCTACCATGTTGTTCATTTTGTCCCTGAACCTCATCGATGTTTTGTGATTGTTTTGTATACATATTTTATATTTACAATTTTTGCTGTTTACTTTTATATACTATAAAATGTTAGGATTAACTTACATTTGAGTGCTTCTTATATTTCTTTGTATGCAGATCTGTTTCAGATCTACTAGTATATGTATGTATATTTTTTTCTCACCACTTACAAGCAGCATTTGTTGCTTCTGTGGTTTTCTTAAAATATTTATTTGCAGTAATATACCTGCTATTGCAGTAATATATATATATATATATATATATATATATATATATATATATAT
>JARQZK010005061.1:1470000-1472500 GCA_030704885.1 Cynegetis impunctata
AGTAAATTGAAATAAAAAAATATGTCGTCATTTAAATTTTGAATTACCATCACTTACGTTCTGCATCTTTCCGTTCAAAATGCCATAAATAGTATCTATTTTCTACTTATGACGATAATATCTAAGACCTTAAAAAAATAAGTTCTATGCGAGCAGAGGAAGTTATAATTGAAATCAAAATTGCGTATATTTTTCTCATGTTGAACGTACATTTTACACAGACTTTGACAAAATACTCTTTCATAAATAATGATATCGGTATTCTTGTAATTGATTTTGTTTTCACTCTAAGTACAACCCAAAATTCGCGTATCATGTGGACCACTTAGGCCAGAACTGATGGAATGGAGCCGTGTTTCAATTTAGCCAATTGACAGAGATTGACTATCACTCTATTACATCGCATAAATTTTATTGATATTTTATTATTCACTATTTGTATCCCAGTCGGTTTCCACTTGCTTTGTATCCAGAGTGGGTAGCAGAAAAGATACATAGGGTGAGAGAACATGAGCGCGCGATAATAATTTCTCGAAAAGCTTTCTCCAATTTTACCGCTTTCGCAAGAATCAGTCTATGCATCAAGGTCAAAATTTCAGGTTTTTGAATGAGCTATAGTAAGTAATTTATGTATTTCATTCAAATAAAATTATTTCACTGAAATGATTACTCTAAATACCTCAAATGATGTATTTTCGGCCTGACATTAATAAAAACTTGTGCGCATGAGAGCTTTGTCGATGAAGTCGTATTTTCTCCTCATATTTGTCTTTTTTCAAATACAAATTCATAACCTCATAAATCAATTTTTAGGAAATAAAATATTTGAAACTCCGAATATCATATACCTAACCAAAATTCAAGTAATTTCAGATCTTTGAATGAATTTGGAATGACTGTAGAGATACACAATGGTCGAAAATCCTCAAAAATGTCTGAAATTTCAACATATACATTGCGGTGGTATAATAAAATAATTTCTACCCTCTAACTCAATCAGCAAAAGCTGTGAAGGTGGCCAACATATATCCAAATTTTGGCGGTTAAGAAAAAGAACAGTGTACTTCCTCAACATAAACTAAATTGTGGAAAAGCTGTGGACGCGCGAAAATCCCTAAACACCACGAAAAAACTGGAAATCTCTACATCAAAATTTCGGCGTTTCAAATTTTGAACCCTTTTACTCAATTTGAAGAGATTTCCAGGAGGGGAAAATCTTCCAGAAACCAGATGCTTAGCTCGATGCTCTAGGAGGATGAAATTCGAATATGGTATAGATAATTCATTTTCACATCATTATTCACCGGTTTCGAAAATTTTCGCTCATGCATAAAGTGACCACATTTTCATTCACACAAAGCGGACAAATGGGATGAAATGAAAATTATAATTTAGCTATGAAAGCAGACCAGTGATTGGAAAAAAAATTTGTATACATTCATATACTTGTCTATACATTTACAAAAATGTATTTATTATTGCTAACCATAAAAATATTTGAAAAACCTTCGGTAAAAACATGATTTGAACATTATGATTTTTAACAAATTTTTTATTTAAAAATTTCGATCTTAGTGGATACTTTCTAACATGAATTGGTCAAATTATATTTTATCCTTAGTATAGATTATAAAGTTTTGATTTTTAACTGCGCTTTTTCAGTTGTCTATATTTTATTGATACTAACTAAAAAAACTTTATGTTGCTGTATTTGTTCCTGAAAGGCAGAGGGCCTACTCTCAATAACTGCGTCCATTTTTCGTCTGTTTCCACAGTTGCAGACAACCAACATTTAATTTTTTTCATCAGTAACATATATTTTTACCTATGACACCTCCTCAAATAGATCATTTTTCCAAATATTATTTTTCAGAAAATGTTTACTAGAATATTTTAAAGATTTTGTCAGATATTCCCATAAAAATCTCATTTTTTAATGTCACCCATTGAATTTATTAAATGCACTATAGTAATTAGTAAATTGTAGTTAAAATGTTTGTACAGTACATTTAAAATAAGATGTGCAGAAATTTTTCAAAAATCGGTATATTCTTAAAAATCGGCGGGACACGAAACTATCCTACAAAAAGCGGGACTGTCCCGCCAAAATCAGGGCGTGTGGTCTCTTTACTCATGCATCTACCTGAAACCTGCTTACTGATGATATGAAGATGCCAAAACACTCCAGATACCAAATTTCAATCGATTTGGTCTGATAGGAACCGCTGGAGATTTTAAAATGTATCGGAAATATATAAATATATATATATATATATATATATATATATATATATATAATTTTATTGATCCATTCAGACATCGACAAAAATGTATTATATATATATATATATATTATATATATATATATATATATATATATATATATATATATATATATATATATATATATATATATATATATATATATATATATATGAATAGAATTTTCGAAAACCGTGGCCCAGGAGGTCTTGAACGGATATAAAAACCACTCCCCTAC
>JARQZK010005061.1:1477500-1522783 GCA_030704885.1 Cynegetis impunctata
TGCGAAAACCTGAAAGCAATCTAAACACCAACTGCTTAATAGTAGGACTTGTGTTAGAGTCCTAAAGTCAGGAATAACAAAATAAAATATTTAAATGGAGCGTATAACTCCAATGAATAAAAGTAAGATCATAGACGATTATCGTCGACGATAAAAGGCTTTAGTGAATTAAACCTACTCCCCATAAAAGTTAGTCGGCGCACACAACTGGCGTCATGTCATTGCTCGGACCGAATAGGGGTGCTAATGCTCAAATGGAATAGAAAAACGCACCATCTGGTGACAATCTAGTCGAAAAATGTTATGCGCACTTTTTGCATACAATCTAATTCGATTTTGCTTGCCCAACGACTTGCAAATCTGATTTATCAACTGTGGCTAGATAGAAGTATGGCTTTTATTTATGATCTATGCACGAGAATTATTTGGTTACGACCAGTTGTGGGTATGAAATCGAGACTGTTTCTATTGTGATTAACGATATTGGTGTTTTATTGACTAACTAAAGGTTGTTGATTACTGATAATTTGTAATCAAATTAGGTACTATAGGGCGCGATAACTTTTTTTACTAAAAAATTTATATGATTAAGTTAAAATGATTTGATTGCATTCTAGACAACTATAGTTCAAATCATTTATAGCAATGTAGATTACTTTGAATATCTTTTCTTGAAAAGATAAAAAAATGCTGCAAAATAAATACGTTCCGATAAATGTTTGAAAAGCAAATATAATACTGCAATATTAATTTTTAGTTGAATAAATTTCTCTGAAAGACGACTTCCATGACTTCATGACAAACTAAATTAACCATATTGAAATTAGAGAATTTTTGGTTTCAAATAGATATTTATAAATCAACTAAATTAAAACACTCATATATATACTCAACAAATATGTTTTCGGCTATTAAACCATTATCAAGATTTGTTTTGAAAAAAAAAACAACCTATCTATTTATGTTACTACTCTAATGGAGTTATTCTAAGGTCTATTTGGACATTAGTGATAGGTAAGTTCCTGCATCTGGTCGACGTAATGTCTTTCCTTCGTTGAATTAATATCTCTGGATTAACTAATTCTTTGAAATGGTTTTCGTTTATTCAATGTTCCGAAATTCAAGTGACGTTCTCAATTTGATTGATTGATTTTTTATGTTCATTCAATCTGGTACTGCTATTACTACCAGGTTGACCAATATATGATCAAATCAAATCAATCAAATCAAAATATGCTCTATTTTCTTTAAAATTATACTATTTTTCGACAAAGCGAAAAATATCAGAATTAAACAATGTAAAACATAGAAATAAATAAAAATCAAACTACATTTCCATACAAATTATATACAAACTTTATATAATTAACAATAGAACTGAGAGTAAGTGTAAAATTCTTCTTAATTTTTTTTAAATCGAAGCTGATGCCCGTGCCATTCAATTTGGCCATATGGATCAATCAATAGTAGTCAATTACAGAGTAATAAGTTCTATCGAGAAAATAAGATTTTGTTTGTTTCCGAAAATTGGTAAATTTTCTCAGCCTTGTAAATGATGGCCTTTTTTGTTAATTCAGAGGAAGGAATAGGGAAGCAAACATAATGTCCCGAAGATCTAGTCCTAGTGGAATACCTGTGCTGTGGCACAAGGGTACTGCATGAAAATACTTATGAATCAAGCACACAGATTGAAGTATATATAAAGCAGGGAGCGTTAAAATTCAATAAATCTTGAAATAAGGTTTGCAACGATCCCTACACTTCAGAACATACACGTAACAAATTGCTCTCTTCTGCAATTTGAGCAGCACAATCAATACATTTTAATTTATATACACCAGATTTTTCTGAGACTGTTTGCCTGTCCTTATTATCGATCAATAAGAAACCCAAAGAACAAAAATTCGAACTGACAGTTCTTACATTGTATGTATACGACCTATTGCAATTCTTATTAGTTACTTAATTCGGAGTCAAAGTTAAATGAAAAGAATTTTAGTTCATCCATATTCTTAATGTTCGGATACACATGCTTGGGGAGCTATTCTCATAATTTTTGGAATATGGATTCTTCATAGATTTTATTTTTCGCAATCAACTGAAGTATTTTAGTTTATTTTTAAATATTTTCTGTGGATAATGGCAACGATACCAGTCTATGTATAAATGAATGTAAGGTCCTCTTTATTTTATCTAAATTATAACTAGTTTTATGTATAAAAGTATTAGTGTGCGGAGGTTTTCTTTAAGTGTCAAAACTGAGAGAATTTTTTACATTAGCTATCTCTAGATCTAAGAAACTTAATGAATGATGTTCATTTTCGATAAATCCAGTGAATTTTATCGATTGATGAAATTAGTCAATAAATATTGAAAATAAGCCTAATTGTCTACCGATACCTGTTCAAATACAAACAATATCTTTAGTATATCGTTTCCACAGTAAAACATTTTTTGTAAAGTTATTAGTATAAGAAAATATAAGTACATAAAGTGAACAAGGAAAATTCTTGAATAATAATAAAAAAATCAAACAACTTTCCAAGAGAGCTGGCTGTATGTATTCCTCGACGAGGATTTAATTATTGAAGAAATTTCGTTATTCACTTCATGTAGTATAGGTAGATTAAATTAACCATAGTCAACTCGTATATTTTTTATGATTTGAATTTGAAGATATGAGTACTTTTTTCTAAGTGGGAATTAAAAATTTCACTCAGTAATGGAGATAATGTTGATCCCATAGGTAAACTATTAATCTGTTGATAATAATTATTACTGAATTTGAAATAACTCTGATTTATACACAAATTAATAAATGTTATAAATTTTTTTTCGTGCTATTGCTAGATGTTATCATATAAATCATATTAGAGATTGTGAAGTTATAGATAAAAAGTCAAAAATTACATGATAATGAAAAAATATAATTTGGTTATTTCTATTCAATGGAAAAAGCTACACAAGCACAAAATCTATCTCACTCGACAATTTTTTCAAGGGAGATCATGATTTGCATGGTGTAACCATGTGTTGCAAGAGAAAGGGCGTTTAACAACATTTGGTTTTGAAATTCATATTATTAATTTTGTTTATTTTGAGTAACTTATCATACTACTGTAAAACAACTTAATTCGATGCATTTTCAGATAAATACTAAATATTTGTTGAATTAGTCCATCATTTTCCATAAAAACATTACAATGATAAAATTTAATTGATTTCAAGAATGTTCTGAACAAATGTTTAACTGTCGAACTATTTTTCTTCACTTCCAACTGCTTAGGAATGAATCTGTGCTTAACTGTCCATAAGGCGGGCTACACACGGAATTGTTCGTTGGAATACGCATCCAAAAATTAAAGCTTTCCAGAAAACATCATTCGGGTTGTGCGTTTTTTTGCATCCACATTAACGTTATTGGTTGCACGTTCTCGAATGCACGTAGATGTATCAAGACATCGACGCCCGTGTGTAGGGGCCTCAAGTAAATACACGATTTTTCAAATTTGAATGCAATAGAAAATTAATGTTTAGTAATGATGCGTTTAAGCTGGAATTAGCATAAATAATTCCAATTCAATTATAGTATGAAGTGAAAGGTTTATCCTGTTTACATAACTTCAAACATTGTTAGGAAATAACAAAAAACTGATTGCTTCAGTGATCACTCAAGCGAAGGATAAATGACTAATATTTTGAATATTGATGAAAAAAATTTCTTCATATTTTCATATCAGAAAAGCTTTCAAAATATAAAACATGATATATATATATATATATATATATATATATATATATATATATATATATATATATATATATATATATATATATATATATATATATATATATTATATTTATATATATATATATATATTAATATATATATATAATAAATATATATATATATATATAAATATATATATATATATATATATATATATATATATATATATATATATATATATATATATATATATATATATATATATATATATATATATATATATGTATGTATATAAATATAGTTTCTACAAGGTTAATGTAAATAACTATTTATTACATTTCATTATGTAGGTGACAATCTTAAATAAGAAACCAGTAAAACTAGTGATTATTGTTGCCTTCTGATAAAAGTTCATTATATTTTTAACAAGTTCATATATTGTTACATAGTCACGGTAAACTGCGTCGGAGGGAAAAAATCAGTGTCGCTCACATAATTTCATTGCTTGGGAAATGTATTACGACTTTAATGCAAAATTAGTTTCTTTGTTGACAATTGACATTGAATTGGCATGCGAATCAGAATTAAAATAATGAGCACCATAATGGGCTATTTTTCATGTTAATTTTCATGAGATAAGTCGATGAGGAATTTATTAATGAGGTTAAATAATGTTCAACATTTCTATATCTCAAATACTTAGAAAAAATTTTTCATTGATGCTTTTCACTAATAAATAATAATAATAAATAATAAATTATTGCAAAAAATACATTTTCTTAAAAGACTGTCGATATTTAAAGGAAAAACTAGTTTTTGTGAGCCAATTGTGAGCTGCAAGTGTCAATTATTCAACTAGAATAAAATTGTGTTAGACTTAAGAATTCCAACACAATTTCAAGTAGCGATTAGGTAATGAAAACATGATTTGATTTCTACATCGAACCAAAAAAGCGTTTATTCCATAGTGAAAAAATTAATATAATAATGAAGCAATCATGAAAGGAGGCATTAAGATACTACAGTAAGATAATTTTTTAATTTCCTTTCAGAATCAAATTCATCAATTCATATTAGTATAGTTTTCTTAAATTTATTATGTGTGCAAGATTATTTCACACAGAAGTTCTATTCGTGTTAAATTGATGAGACTTTAAACTGTTTTTATAAAACAACTGATACACTTTTACAATTTAAACCTTAAAGATGAATGATGTCGCTACAAGATGGAAATCAATCTAATCCTTGAAAGATTCGATGTCGAGTATGCCGAGAACGCGCAGGCGCGACTACATAAAAAGAGACGGAACATAATCATTCCGTTATTGCTCTGCGAAACGACTAAGGAAACAATGTTGAGATTAAAATATGAATGAATTTTGATGTAAATTAAGTTAAGTTATATTTTTGATTTTCTTGAACAGTGTTTATGGTTTATGCCGCATCGAATTCCTTATTATTTTATTAATTTGAGGATATGTTCGAGGTTCGATTCATGTAATCCATTACATACCCAATTCCTGCATTTCGATTTATTTATGTATAAGGCGTATGCGAGCCAAATTGACTTATAAATTAATGAATGCAACAAACTTTTATGAAATAAAAATTTGTGAATATGTTTGAGTAATCAAGTAAACAAGTTGTTCGTGCTGTAAGTTTACTCTTTTTCCGTTTATTTGTAATAACTGTAGACTGAGATAGCAAAAAAAAATTGAACGTGTCCTCACAATGTTCTAGATCTTATCAAAACTATTTAGAAATAATATAATTATCAATTGTTCCTATAAGAAAGCCCTTACTAGGTACTTACTTTGGTTGGATTCCTTGTTCAGAAGGACAGAAATAAACCAGTTATTAACAATGAAAATATTGATAGTGTAAACTGGAAACAAAAATGTTACAAAAATTATGTAGGCGAATGTTCGAATTGGTGTTTTTGAACTTCTAGACATTTTGCGCATCTAAGCCGCAATTGTTCATGGGTGGCCCTTCTTATTGACTGGTGGTCTAGGTCTTCAAACGCTGTACTTACTCGCCCCATGCAGTATTCCATGATAGTCACGTCGGTGTTATACACGTTATTTTTCAGTGTCATAAATAAAAATCGAGTACTGATCGAGGTCTGGGAGCGAGGTGGCCAAAAATTTGATCCATTGTTGGCTATCCATTTATCATAATATAAGTTTTGCTGATAATTATTTACTAAATGGACATTATGTGTAGGTGCCCCTCATAATGTTGATAGAAAAGGTTTAGAAGATCAGCCAGGGGCAAGTTGTCTAAATAGTCAACTTCAAAATTCATGTGATTATGTTTTTGAGGATACGGTGTCACAAATGTATCACATGTTCTTGAAATAACTTTATCACATTGTCCATGTTTAAATAATCTTCGTTTGTATAATTTAACAAGGGTGTCATTACGATGATTTGAAATGTCAAATACGATCGTGGCTATCCTAGATCAAATTGTTTATTGTTGATTAAATGCAAAATCGCCATATAAAAATATAAAATTGGCAATATTTCAAAAATTAAAAATTTTAGGTATAAATAACTTCATACAAAGTTATCTTAATTTTGATGCTAAATACTACAAAATAAGAAAAATGGGGGGTTTCTATTTGAAAAAATTGATTATTATTAGTTTTCTCAAGCTCATTTTAGATCTTATTTTTTGAACACCCTGTATAGTTAGTTTTCCAAATATTATACACAATCTATTAGAGTAAGTCTTCCTCAATAAGGGATCGACCCAAAGTAATAATAAGAGATTCCTTATAGGAACAATTGATAATTATATTAGGACTTGCAATCGTCATTTTTGACATAAAAACTTTAATATGTCAAAAACGCTTAGACTAAGGTATGTATAAATAAAATTTGCCTGGAATTCAAAAATGTAATAATATATAGGATATCCCATTTAAAATAAGCGACTTAGGGTATATTTCCGGTATAACCGGAAATGCCCAATAAATGAAAATAGTTTTGCTGAATAGGCCCCAAGACATCTAGCCAGTTTCCAAAATCTCCAATTTCTTCTACATTCAGTTTCTGAGAAATCGATCGATGCTGTTCCTGGTGGTCCACACTGTGTAAATATATATATATATATATATATATATATATATATATATATATATATATATATATATATATATATATATATATATACAATATCAAAATTTTTCAAAAATTACAGATTGGTATCCAAAGTAAAATTATTTTCATGAAATCGCTTGATTTTGCTAAAAAATCATGATAATTGAATGCAAATTATCATCTTAACAGAAACAATTCACAGTAATGATATAAAAAGAGCATTCAACCAGCAAGAACCATAACTCGATAATAAATTATAAAAAAAAGTTTCAACTGTTCAGATTCAGAAAAAAAATTAGAGCGTAGATATGTGAATTTTCAGAAGATTTTCAACACTAGGTACTTTATTCTTTTCAAAATTCATTTCAGTAGTATAAATGACTGATGTTGCAATAACCGAATTTTGATATAATCATCTAATTATTGTTCACCACGTGACAAACTTTTTGTACATAAATCAATAAAATAGGCACGATCAGATTACTTACTTCTTGATTCTCAAATTACAGTTCTCTCTAGAATCAGTTTTCTAGAAGAACTTTATAATCTATTATCCTTAATGCCCTTTATATACTATCAAACATCTTCTCTAATATATTATCAACTTTCCTGATGTCTTCAGGTCCTCAACTGGAGCTATATGAGTTATGCATGGAAATTAATCCAAAACCTTTTATCGATATTAAGCCGAAAGCCGGATGACACACCGGTATCGCTCTATAGTCGATTCTGGAGGCGGCACATCGATACTTCGGTAGAAAGCTGCACGCGGGGCAGGCAAATGAGGCGGTGGTCGATGGTGCGTGCCAGGGGCGGTTTGGCGGCACTCAACCTGATTAGAGCGGGGGGCCTCCCTACTTAATCACCATTGGGATCCGCAGCAGGGGTGGCAGCTAGATTCAACTAGTGTCATCGGTGGAATCTTGAATATATAGGAATTTACTTGTTTCAATATATTGAGGACGTAATTCGTATTCCACTTTACTTATCATTACTTGAACTCAATATTCTACTGAATGAATCAACCAAAACTATATCTAAGGTTATGCGTACTATTTAGATATCTATTTTTATGATACATGAAATAAGTGCCTTTCTTAGTCTCCAGTACAGCAAACGGTAAGATTAAATACTATTTGATGAGGAATAAAGTTTAAACTCTAAAATAATATATATATATATATATATATATATATATATATATATATATATATATATATATATATATATATATAATCTTTTGATAATTATTAGAAATATCAGGCTTGTTGTATCTCAAAAAACTCGCTTTTATTAAAAAGTAGACTTATCTAAACTTTGTTTTGATATTCAAAAAGCCTGTTTTTGCTAATATTTATCAAAAGATTAGAAATAGATCTCAGACACCAACAATTCGAATAAATATTTATATATATATATTATATATATATATATATATATATATATATATAATATATATATAATATATATATATATATATATATATATATTATATATATAGATATATATAATATATATATATATATATATATATATATATATATATATATATATATATATATATATATATGTCTGAGGTTGAATTCTCGCACATCACTTGGTGAAACATCATAAAGAATAAAGTATAAACTTTAGAATAAAACAAACTTGGCTTATGTTTCACTATATAAAAACTTTTAAATACTATATTTAGCAGTAAAGAATAGTCGACATGTTTCTAGTTATGAACTCCTTATCAAGACTGACTACAGGAGAGTATTACATCTTATTTTATAAAGCAAAGGTGATACCTGAAAATCAATTTGTTCGTTTACAAGGGGTAATTTACTATTATGGGCAGAAATTATTTCGAGAATTTCAAGAACGTCAAGGCGCTTTCCTTTATTACCTGAATGCAACAATTGGGTTTTGTTGAAATTCAAGAAATGATTAAATTTTATACAATGTTCGGAGAAGCCAGTGGTATTTTTATTTTGGAAAATTGACTTTTTATGTTCTACAACACGAATGTTTATATTCCTTCCTGCTAAATACAGTATCTAAATATTTTTATATAGAGAAACTTAAACCAAGTGTGTTTTATTTTAAAGTTTAAACTTCATTCTTTATGATGTTACACCAAGTGATGTGCGCGAATTCAATCTCAGCTACTACTTTGATAATTTTGCGGTACTGAAATGAAAATTATTTGAGCCTCTCCAAGAAGCTATAAATGAGGAATAGAAAAAGTTGAAGTTGAACTTATATACATGATGTTTTGCAAGCTGGTGAATAGCAAAAATTTTTTTCGTATGTACCAAAGGTAATCATTTGAGTAAAGCATTAGAATTATTTCACTATCACTGTAGAACTTTAAATAACTAAAAGGGCTATTGCCGAAATCTCATTTCATTTCTATTGACGTCGAAATACGAAACATTCGATATTTATCTTTCATCATATGTATTAGATTCTTATTAAATACTACTGAGGATAAATTATTGTTATCTAGAATGTATTCTGTGTTCAACATAAACTCTTCTTAATATGATGAGACAAAGCTTTATTTGGTTGAATATAGTTCAATGATTAATCAATATTTAAAAAACTAAGAAAAAATATTTGTGGCAAACATGAGGCTACGGGTGGGATACTACGGTACACCATTAATTGTTAATTGGTCTTTAGTAGCGAAGCAAATGAATCCGATCCTTGAAAAACACAACGCAGTCGAACATTTTTATAGCAAAGTTAAGATCTTGTATTTTATGCTATGAAATGATTGTATGTCGAAAATAATGGCTCATGATTGCTCGCGCTGTCTGAAATATTTAGTAACATAAGTATCAGTATCATAATAACACAAAAATCAATCCCCACCTACGAAAAACATACTAGTTTTGACAAATTTCTGATAATTTTCATACAAAAACATATTTCTTTACACCACGTAGAACTTACGTGGTATAACGAAATGTTGCACCACGTTGTTGTTAATAATAATAATAATAATAATATTTATTAATCTCAACAATTATTTACATTACAGATATAAAAATATTGCACTGAATAAAATAGAGACAAATCAAAATGAAAATAACTTACTTTTTACAAAATGTAATAAATTCATTTATTGAATAAGGTTCGCCGTCCAAAATGAAACTATAAATGCTATTTCTGAACAACCTAAAATCTTCAATACCTTGTAAATGCTTAGGAAGCAAATTAAACAAACGCATGGCCATATACAGAGGTCCTCTTTCAAATCTAGTAGTACCATGGATTGGAAAGAGGAAGAGATGAAATTGCCTCGTATTATTTTCATTGACATATGGTGAAAAATAATTTTTCTGCAACTTGAGGAAGACTAAAAGACGATAAATGAATAGACCAAACACTGTTTGTATTCTGTTGGATCTAAAAACTCCGCGGCAGGATTCTCGAAAGCTCAACCCGCACATTATTCTCAAGATCCTTTTTTGAATGAGAAAAATTTCGTCAGCACTAGACGAACTGCCCCAAAAGATAATTCCATATGCTAGTACAGATTGGAAACTGGCGAAGTAGAGAGTTCTCATAACTGCAGCCTCCACCTTGATTCTGATCATGATAAACATACAAGCAGCAGAGTTCAGAGTCTTTCTCAACTTAGCCGCATGATGATCCCACCGTAGATGTTGTCCAGAGTAAGTAACACCCAAGACATTGACTGAGTCCTCCAAGGTGACAGTACTGCTACCAAGGCACAGAGAGGTAGGATGTATATATATATATATATATATATATATATATATATATATATATATATATATATATATATATATATATATATATATATAATATTTTGTATAGATTCCGTTCTGGTAACTTTACCCGCTATGAGAATTGATGAGAATTCTATGTTCAACATGGATATCAACAATCAGTGATTGATGAATAAAATGGTGCCAATCTTCAAACTTCTTTTACTAGGCAATTGATGATCAAGTGGAGCCAACATTCAAACTTACTTTCTTTAGGGTGGAATGCTAGTATGACTGGAATTAACTAGAGCGACTAGAGCGGCCAAAAAATCTGTTATCTCAGTAATTTTATAAATTGCCTAGCTCTTCGATGAATTTGTTCCATAAACTACCAAAGTTAGGTTTTATTGCCATTTCTATGAGGAGACCCAATTGATTTCATAAGAAATGAGTGCCTTCTTGCTCAGACAAATGAGTTTTTTGGTGGTCACGTTTGCACTGATATTGAAGTTCAGGTGATATAATAGTTATTTATGTACCAAGTGCGTTGTATAGATCCTAACGTCCGATGGGCGTTATGATCTAGTAACGCACATACAAGATTTTATTTTTCACGAAAAAATTAATTTATTATACCTAATCAAATCATGAAAAACATACTAGTCGACCATGGTCAATTTCATACATTACATAAAGTGAACAAGGAAAATCCTTTAATAATTTAAAAAATTATCAAACAACTTTCCAAGGAAGCTGGTTATACGTATTCAGCAACGCAAAATCTGCATTCACAATCAGCTTCCTTGGAAAGTTGTTTGATAATTTTTTAAATTATTAAAGGATTTTCCTTGTTCACTTTATGTAATGTATGAAATTGACCATGGTCGACTAGTATGTTTTTCATGATTTGATTGTTGTATTTTGCGTATTAAGCGACTAGAATATTCGGAGCGCGCTCTCGTGAGTATATCCAAAGGTTTTAAATCACTATGTTAGTGTGCCTTGGAATCATCTACACCACTGTTGTAGAGTAGATATCTTCATATCAGGAGGTACGTGTTTAAGCGACGAATTTCTGCATTTTCAGTCTAAGCGGTGAATTGTTGTTTCCCAATATCTTTGGTGGGATGGCGCTCTGGATTGTTATCCAGCCAGTGTTACTGACCACGATTTGTATTGGGGAGCAATTAGAAATTTGTTAATTCACTCCGAGTCAAATAAGCTGCACTGATGAGATCTAATAAGATCGAAACAGCTGTATGCAGATTTTGAGTCGGGGTGACTTGACAATTTCTATAATTCACCGTTCGATTGTGAATGCAGATTTTGCGTTGCTGAATACGTATAACCAGCTTCCTTGGAAAGTTGTTTGATAATTTTTTTAATTATTAAAGGATTTTCCTTGTTCATTTTAGTTAATTTATTATAATGAAAAATCGATTTTAAAATCGGTTCGTTGCTCCTATACTTTCCATTTTCCTTCTCATAGTAGGCATGTCATTTGTTGATATTTTGACGTTTGTGAACATTTTTGTCATCATATTTAGTGAATGTCATTGCTGCTTTCTTTGTGTAGTCTTATAGAAATAATGGAAATGAAAATGAATTTACCCAAGAATATCATAGAAAATGCAGCCAAAGCTGCGAATTATTCATTGCCGGAGAAATCCAGAGTCGTATACGATAAGGATTATGAAGTATTTGATCAATGGAAGTTGCTTCAGTTGTCCTCGTACAATGAGCGGGCGTTATGATCCATAATGCCCGCTCATAACGCCCTAGGGCATAAGGAGTGTATTTATAGCAACTGTATCTAAGGTAAAATCAACAAATAACACAGGTACAAGTGAAAAATAAAAAATAATACGTTACCCAGTTCGCAGTATTTATCGAAATACGAATCATTTTTTCAAGAAGTGTATAATACAAGCGATTGAAAATATCTCATCAGTATCAGATTCATTTGATACTTGCCTGATTTGAGATGTAAATCTGCCAATTTCATTTAATTTATCTCAGTTTTTGCATGAATGTAGACCAACTAGAGTAATGACCTGTGCTGTTGGCTTGTAGATTTGGAGGTTCAAAAATTAGAAACATGTCGGAATATTCTAGATAGACCAATCGGAAAAGTTTTGATTTGATTAAACTATCTATAGTTCATACTGAGTATATCAATACTGAAACCATTTCAAAATATTGTTTTTGTTTGCGAGAGTTCAACAACCTTGTTGTTGAACTATATGAGAAAAACTGAGAGGGTGCGCATGAATAGAATAATCAAATGATGTCAACATCCTGAATAGAACGCTCCTTAATCGCGTGAACGATTTTTAACAATGCCCCTTTCCTCGGTGACAGGAAAAGTTTTATCGATATTTAGGTTAGTTATATGACGCTTTACAATGATTATCCACGACACTGTTGGAATCCGTGGACAATGAACCGATGCAACTAACTGATTTGAACTAAATTATACGTACATATCGTACATAGGTACTCTTGATTGTCGCCTTGAAGAATGAACCTCTCCATAAGTATGAATTTTATGAATAATAGTAAGAATTATTACAGAATGCTGAATATTAAAATATATTATCAAAATTAAACATATATTTCAGTTCGATTCATTTAACAGTCGCATGCAGATGGGGGGGGGGTTACCTAGTGACCCCAGCTCATATTTTTCGTTATATTTCAGCCAAATATCAATTTTTTCATTTGGAATTTTTTGATTTTTATCCTATGTGTTTTATGAATGTACTAAAACATATCTGCCAAAAATCAAATAATTACAGTGGTTTTTATAGAAGAAAACATCTGTTGATGCGCGATCCATTGGTTCTTGGTATAGATTGGTAGATTGGTATAACTGTCATTCTGAATGGAATACTGTGTGTACGTGTATGCTTTGACCTCTAGATTTTGTTAGGTAAGGCAGTTGACTGGTAAATCGTATGCACATGCGCGATACGTAAGTCAGGCCGAAAAGTTTTTTTTGTAAAGTCTAGGCAAGACAATACGCCAATTCAACATAAAATATATATCTAATCATTCCCAAGGTTTGCTCAGTAACAGCTTTGAAGATATTTGGGTTTGAATGTACTCAAGTGGGGGCTGTTTCAAACGGAATCAAAGGGAAAAGCAGCAAGAAGTGCTACTAAAAATATACCTGAAAAAGGAAGATGCTTCGTATGTCCAAGATCTGAAGATCGAAAATTTATGAAATCTTGTACAAAATGCGTGAAGTATATCTGCTCAAAACATACAACCATAGAAGCACACTCTATAATAAGAACATGTACCGAATGTATTTAATATTTTACTATACATTTTCATTGATAACGAAACTTTTGAGTTGTACAGATGGAGTTATTCTAAATAAAAACGAGTTAGATGTACAAACTTATTGAAAAAAACATATGTTGTTTTTGAGTCAGTTACTAAACCCCTCATCCTAATATTGGCATGTTACATTCATAGCATCCGGCTGCGACTGTTAAGGAGTCAATTCCACTATATCGAGGGGTGGGAGTAGTTTGGACCACGGTTTTAGAGTTTTTATTTGGACTATGGATGTATATATATATATATATATATATATATATATATATATATATATATATATAAATCTCTTGATAATTATTAGCAATAACAGGCTTGTTGAATCTTAAAAAACTCGATTTTATTAAAAAGTTGACGTTTCGCCACGACATTCGTGGCTTTATCAAAACTTTTTCCAAAAGTTTTGATAAAGTCGTGGCGAAACGTCAACTTTTTAATAAAATCGAGTTTTTTAAGATTCAACAAGCCGGTTATTGCTAATAATTTTGAAGAGATTAGAAATAGTTCACAGGCAACAACAATTCGAATAAATATATATATATATATATATATATATATATATATATATATATATAAATTGAAATTCAATTTTCTCAAAATTTTTTATAAAGCCACGAATGTCGTGGCTAAATGTCAACTTTTTAATAAAATCGATATTTTTGAGATTCAACAAGCCTTTTATTGCTGATAATTATCAAGAGATTATAAATAGTTCACAGGCAACAACAATTCGAATAAATAATTATATATATATATATATATATATATATATATATATATATATATATATATATATACGTACATCAATTTTTTTCCTGGTACATATTGTCATTTTCAGTGGCCCTCATAAGACCAGCTGAAATTTGGTATCTCGTTTTCTTGAGGAAGAACAAAACTGATTGAATTCAGTCCAAATTTTGAAATCTCCAAACATTAAAAAATATAGTAACGGGTTATTGCATTAGTGGAAAGTTTTCAAACCTGTGGAAACAGATTTGGAATTTAATTATGAAACTCCGCTTTCTAAAGCTGTTCGAAGGGTTTATGGAGCTAAAACAACCGGTTTTTGAAGGAGATTTGCATCCTCAAACCCTCTTCAAAATGATTTATAGGGATAAATGTTCGTACATGGATTGGGTTAATATGATGGCAGTGTAAACTTTTTTCTGTAACTTCCGCTATTTTTATGTAAAGAGTTTTTGTTTTTTCATGGTACGCGGATTGAGTTGATGAAAGGGCAACATTTTTGGAGGTTAAAATTCTTTTCGTAATCTCTGCCATTTTCATGTAGCTATTTCGTGCTTTTTCGTAGTTTTTGAAGTATAAACTGTTTTCTCTAACATTCGTTATTTCTTTGTAAAGGTTTTCTATTTTTTCGTGGTTTTTGATGGTACCTACGTAGATGGAGTTGATGACGAGCAAAATTCTTTGGGGGTTCAAATTCTTTTCGTAATCCCTACCATTTTCATATAAAGATTTCGTGTTTTTTCATAAATTTTGAGATTTTGCGCTCCTTCGGTTCAAACTTTGTACGCAGATTGAGTTAGTCTTAGGAAAATGACCTTTGGTAGGTTCAACAGTTTTTCTCAACCATTGCTATTTCGATCCAGAGATTTTATGTTTTTTACTGGGTTTGAAAGTTTTGCTCACCTCCACAACTTCTAAATTAATTTACTGGCTTGAAAATCTGTATGTAAAGAATGAAAATAAAACGAGGAGAAATACGAACTTAGAGATGGAGCTCTGCTGCTCAAGCATTTTTTAACTATAATAATCATTGCGCCTTAGACATTTTTCTTCAACTTTCGTAAAGTTAATAGAAATTTACTTGAAAGATTTTCACGATTACTTGAAACTGATTATTTGAAAACAATGAAAATATTATAACAAACAACACGTTTTCAAATTGCTAGATGATTTGTTGTTCCGGTTTAATACTTTCTCATTTCATGTAACACCCATATAGGATAATTGCAGAGTGCGCGGGATATACTACACAAACCGTATCATAAATTTAGATTTAATGCTAGTGCATGTGGAATAGTTTGCGGCAAGCAGCTGGGCCCGACCCGAGATCGCGAAGCCCTACGTACGTGCATACAATATTCTATGTGCATCGGGACAGCAGGATCACAGATGAGCCTTCGACGTCACGTGGCACTTGGTGGGCTTGAGGCACGCGACCGCCATGTGTCGCTTGACGCAGTCATGTAAATGGTTCGTGCTTCAGGGTTGAAATATCAGATTAGTTTTCGGGGATGTTTGTGTGTGCAGGTTCACTTACATGGTTAGAATTCATTCGATCTGCTGTTCACTCCAGGCTGCTTTTGGACTGACCATTCTCCTGACATGAACTATCCACGGATTCATTCAATTATTTTCTATTATGCTCACTTCGGTTCCAAAATTTATTACAAAACTCAAGAGAATTATGTCCCAATGATAACATTATGAATCTTGTGATAAAGATTCTGATTTTGAGCACTTGCTAATTTCTTGTCTTAACCATAACCATATCAGTTTTGTTACAAAGTAATTATCCTATTAGAAAGGTCGAATATACTCAGAGAAACATTATTTGAGGATAAGAGAAACAAAACTGAAAATGAAAAATACTGAAATGATATAAACGCAATATTTTGGTCGATGTGTTTTGGAGGAAATACTGTGAATTAATTAGAGTTGAAAAATAACTATAAGCTTCAGTCATTAACTTTAGAAAGCACGAAATGACAAAAAAACCATACATTTTTGTGAATATATTTAGTTTCTTTTGATAAACTTGTCACTTTTTAATGTTCAAAAAATATGCGAAATTCGTTTTATTGAAATTAATTGAGTGTTCCTGCGTCTTAAAGTAACATAATCAAAAACTACATCAACCTTTTTGACAGGGTTATTGGAGTGACGAGTTTATTAATAGCAAATATGTATCTGTTTGTTATTTTGTACTTTTTTAAGCATTTTCTAAATTTTCTACAATCTATTTTCAACTTCTCAGTCTTTAAAATTAACCTTCTTTCTGGAAAATCTTAGAGAAAATGTAAGTAGTTGGATTATTTGAAATACTGGCAATTTCACTCGCTTGGTTCTAAAGAATTAGAAAGATTTTATCTATAATAAATTTTCATCAACGAAAAGTAAATTCTCACAAAAACAAATATTCATGTTTTCGTCCAAATTAAGTACGCTTGTAAAATTTCAAATCGATATGATTATAAGAAGTATATTAAAATCGACTTTCTGAATGTTACTTAATGATTAATCTGTTAGTTTTATATTTATTTATTTATTCATTTATTTAGAACTACACCACTCAACAGCTTCAGTCAATTATAGAGTGGGAAAAATACAATAAAATGAATACAAATTATATGAAAATAAACACAAACAAAAATTAAAAACAATATTTCAGAAACATAGTAAATGATGCAACTCTGTGAGCAAACAAAAATAAAAAAGTCTTAACACGTTCGCGACGATTGTTTGGTTGTATACCGATATATTCAGGACGAAAATATTCTGTTAATTTGTGTTTTTTCGTATAAATAAAGTGTTTCTGAACAGTAAATATGAGTTTTTTTTGTAGTTTGATTTCATTTTCAATGTGCACCACCGGTGGTTCCTGACGCCACCAACGAATATTTTTTCGTTGTTGGCGGGGGGTACCACCGGTGGCCACCATGTAAAATCGATTGGAATTTGTTTTTTTGAGCATAAACGTTTTTTTTTATTAGTGTTGTTAGTTAGATTTTAGTTCTTTTAGTACATAGTAAGGTATATTTATTCATGTAAATTTTTTTATCTTCAGACTGATGATTGTTTGTTTCGAGACTAAACTTTTTCTTTATTCGTATGTTATTATCTAGATTTATGTTCTTTTATTTCGTAGTTAGGTATACTTACTAATTCATGTTCATTTACTTCTGTACTATCATGTTTTGAAATGATTTGGAAAAATAAGCATATATTTTTATGTATCTGTATGTTTTTTTTCTCTTACACCTATCTCAGTGGACGAGTGCGCAATCGGTGGTACCCAAAGCAACATGTACTATTCCTATAGCCGTTGCCTCAATATCAAAAGCCTTTCTTTGACGTGTAAACTTTTATGTGAGTCTAAACTTTATATTGATCAGTGGCCACCGATGGTTCCCATCGTCTATGAGGATAGATCGTTTGGGGGCCAACGGTGGCGCACATCGTCGCGAACGTGTTAAGGAAGAAAAAAGAAGGCTCACTCATAAAGTCCCACCAAAAGCTTACATTTAAAGTAACAGTCAAAGAAGAGCCCGTCTGAAATCACCAGGCCTGTCCGCAAATATGTCAATGACTCCATGAAAAAGCTCGAAATCACTACAAATTTTGTGAAGTGGAGAAAAGACAAGGACGTTTGTACGGGCTAGAGGTGGATAAAAAACATTCATGTCTCGACTGGTTAATCTCTATGAGTGAAGCTGATATAAAGCGTGCTATGAAGAAAAAAGAGAAGATATTTTTGAAAACAAATTGAGTGGTTTTTACTCTGTCATGTAATAATCCCCATCCCACTGGATTGAATAAAATAAAAATAGGAATTATATTCCTACAAGCTCGTATTTGATGCAACTATTATAAATAGTAATTTACATTGCATGGAATCTACAAAATACATTACAGTGAATGTAAAACTCCATATAGGTAATAGGCAGAGGACATTGAATAAAGAAAACAGAAAACCTCAGTAATCTATCATATTGAACGTACTATTGTTCTGACGAAAAGTCGCGAGCAGCACATTCTACACAGATAATGTATTTTTCCCTCATTTCAATTCTTTTTACATGTAAATTTTTAACACCCTAAATCACTTTGAAGGAGCTGACAATATGCATAATGCTTGAATAGCTGCAAAAATGCATGAAATTTCTCATGAGAGAAAACATTTGGAGCCACCAAATAGGACCTATAATATAAATCAATTTAACGTACGAATATTTGTAGCTTTCTAATTGAAATTGGAGTGGCTGTAAAGATACGCAATTCATGAAAATCTGAATCCCCATCCCATAAATTTCAACTCTCTTACTCAATCAGCAGAAGCTCAAAAACAAAGAAAAATTTAAATCTTTATATAAAAATAACGGCGTTTAGGGAAAAAATTTTGTACCACCAAAAACACTTCTCTAGCATCAATTTAATCTACGTACACATTTTCAATTCTTTAACTCAATTCGAACAGTGTTCGGGAGTGCAAGTTCCATGTATACTTCAAAAACCCCTAGAAGACTAAATTACGGATACGTTGTTCATAATCAAAATTCACATCCTTCGTTACTAGTTAGGAAAAAATTCTGTTCATGCATCTCCACGCCACTCCCTTGTCCAGAGTTTGAAAACTACCACGTTTTTACTGAATTTCCTCAATTTTTGATATTTTTTGTACTTCATCAGAAGCAACCCCAAACACCATTCAGCTCATTTGGCCTTATAGCAGCCGCTGGAGATTACAATATGTACCGGGAATATATAAAAGCATTTCTCGCATCTCGCTGAAGCCGCAAGGCCGAAGAAAAGGTTTCCTTTCCCTCCTGCCAGAATCCTCCAAGTGCTTCGGTACCCTCCTAGCGAAGTCCTCCACCACCTAGAGGACATACCGCTCCGAATCCACTGACCGAAAAAGTGCGCGTAGTGCCGAAAGTGCGTGTAACGTCGATAGTGCGAGTAGTGTCGAAAGTGCGAGTAGTGTCGAAAGTGCGCGTAGTGTCGACAGTGCCCGAAAAATAAATCCTTCTCCGAAAAACCGAATGCGGTTCGGTTAGTGCTCGAAACGTCAGCAAATGTATAACTTATCAAACCGTTTTTTATAAATTTATATATAATAAAGTTGAGATTATTCAGTACATTGCGTGGGTAAAGATTTTCTGTGGTTTCCCTTACCATTTAATGTCAGTTGAAATATATTGACCTTGGACCGAATGGCACGTAATTAGCAAGAAAGTCGGTCGCAGCCACATTCCCCCCAAAGATAGGAAAATTAGTTCATCGCTAAAAAAAAAGTCGCAAGTGTTGCCGAAAGAAAAATTTCCTCGGTTATTGAAATCGTTATATGATGCTGTTGCAGCAGATAGTAAGTCCGATAATTTAGTATCCGGATTCAAGAAATGCGGGATTTTTCCGTGGAACCCTGAGGACGTATTAAGCCTGTTTCCGAAAGAGCCCACTGAGGATAATAATACGAGTAGTTCTCAGGTGGTCTCGGATGTCGTTATAAATATGCTAATGAACATGAGATACGGAGAAAAAGATACCAAAACCCCTGCCAGAAAAAGGTCTAAAATAGACGTAGCTCCTGGAAAAAGTATCGCCTTTGAGGATTTGACCCCACAGAATGACAGCCCATCAACCAGCAAAGGAGTTGCCAGAAAACCTTCGGAAAGCAAGAAGAAAGCATCAAAAAATTAAAAAGGGTCGTCTGAAGATAGCGATACCAGCGATTCTAGCAAAATCATTTATATGGATTCGTCGGAAGATGAAGATCTTCTTGATATTGTCCAGAAGGAACGGGAAGCCTTGTGTTTTAGCAGCTCAGAAGAAAGTACTTCTTTAGCTACTGATTCACCGAAATCCCCTGGTCAGAAATCAAATGTTTGCCCTCCATTAGATAGTTCAACCTGCAGCACTTCTCTTCAAATAGATTCTGATTCTCCTGTCTACAAATTTGTACTGGCCGAATTTATGTATAACGAAGGGACAAATAAGGAAGCAAAGAAAGTTTTCGTTTCAAAAATCCTTTGTAAGGATGAAAGTGGCTTTAAAGTCAGTTGTCTTCGACGATATAGGCAAAAGCCCTCAACTTTTATTTTCCCCCAAGTGGAAGACGTATCGTCTATTGATTGTAGCCAAATAAAGTGCACATTAAAAAATCCTACAGAGTTTAGGGGCCATTTTACATTCGATGAAGATTTGGGAAAAATTTAATAGGTATTTTTTTCACCTTTTTGGAGGTAATTTTGTTTAAATACTAAGTACCTACAAATTGATTTTTTACGTATTTCTTTTTTTGTTACTGCCTGTCAAAGAATGAAGAAGCTTGGTTCCTCAATTACTTACCTAGATACTACCTACTTATTTATTTATTATTAAAGTAAGATTATTAACTATTTAATTAGCTAAGTATAGTATTTTGTTAGTATTTAATACTACTATTTGTGTCCAAAGTTTTTGTTAATTGTTTGTTGTTATTTGCGATTTGTGAAAATATTCGTTTATTTGTTTATTTCAATAGATATTATAATTTTATAAGTGTTTCATTTCAGGCCATGTTTTTTTCACATAAAATATTACCATACATGCTTTTTTTGTGTTCAATGTAACAACTACAACGCATTAAATTCAACATAAAAGTGATTTTAATGTCCTGTTCAAAGTTATGTCTCTGTACCCATAACATTGAACACCCTATTTTTTTTTAAAAAAAAGGTCTTATTTGCCCAAATGTGATCATTTTATTCCACACATTCAAAGGTTTTATTGGTCCCCCCAATATGCCTACAATATTATTTCTTTATTATATACTGTTTAGAATCTGCAAACGACGAAAGCCAAAAAGTGTTCAATGTTGTGGGGTTTTACGGTATATGTATATATATTTATGTATATATATATATATATATATATATATATATATATATATAAATATATATATATATATATATATATAATATATATATATAATATATATATATAATATATATATATATATATATATATGTATATATATAATATATATATATATATATATATATATATACAAGGTATGTATATATATATATATATATATATATATATATATATATATATATATATATACATTTTTTTTCCTGGTGCATATTGACATCTCTCATCGAGTCAAATGAGCTGAAATTTGATACCTGAGATTTTTTCCATTGCAGAACGAAAGAATCAAAATATGGGTAAATTTCTGCAACCACCGCCATTTTTATACATAGATATTTCTGATTGCCATATCAATATCCTTCCCGTTACATATTGACATCTGCAGCGGTTCGTATTGCACCAAAATCGCATCTCTACCCTCTTCAGTAATCGATGCACTTCGCGAATTTTTTTTTGGCAAAAAAGGCTTGAAATTTGATACGTGGATTGAGTTGATGTTTAGAAACGTTCGTTCGTTGGTTTCAAATTTTTTGCTCAACCACGATGCACTTCACCAATTTTTTTAAAAAATGAATAATTTTCTACTTTTACTTAGGTTTGCTGTTTAATTGAACGTGATTTTTCAAAATATAATTCGATTCGTTGGAATCGCTTCTCGACGCATTTCTCGCTAAAAATACGACTTTAGTGATGGACAGGGCCTTAACCAGCACTGCTTTCTAGAGGGGGTGAACAAATTCTTGAGGGGGTTTGTTTTTTACATAGTACTAAAATAAATATACGTGAAAAATGATAGGAATATACAGCTTTTTCTGAAATTTTACCTAGAAGTGTATACTGGAAAACGAATATTATTTTGGAAAAATGAAAAAATTTATTCTGATAAAAATAATAACTGAAAATTCTCTCATAGAAAACTCTAAATAAATAAAACAAATAGAAGATCAAGCTCTAATTGAATTTACTCTTCTAAGGTTACTGTCATCCAATTAATTCGTGGAGAGGATATTTCCATTGATTAATATTGTTAAATATAAAATTCGAAACAAAATGATACTAAAAATGTTAAATTCAGTTGTGTCTATTAGATCTCACTTTGAAATAAATGAGATTTTCTGTAAATAATTTGAGCCTAGCAAAGCTATGTATGCAAAATTTAATTCTGATATGTATCAGTAGCAGAACCAATCCACAACTTCAAGCACAGACAAATATGATGATAATGTAATGATGTCTTGTGAACAGTTTAAATAAAAATAAAGATATTTGTAACAGAATCGTGGTTTTGATTGTAGATAATTGTAATTTAAGTAAAAAGTCCCGAAAATACCTATTATTGTTTTTCGGACGAGTAGGCAACATGTTGGGTGCAATACTTTTTCGTGCAGTTGCGAAAAAATCATGATTGCGATTTTGGGCGACAAATTAGCAGCAAAATACGAATGAAATAACTCCCAGAATAAGTGAATTTTATATGAAAAATACTTGTTATCAATGTTTTCCCGTTAATATGTCGCAACCACGGTTGCGCTTTTGGGCGACAAATCAGCGTCTAAAGTGCAACACGGCTCTGAAATATCTACCCTGATGGTAGCCGTTCGTTTGTCGCTATTTAATTTTAGGATAAAAAACGTCAACATGTTTTGCGGGTTAAAAGATGCCGCAAATAAATAATTTTAAGTCAGTTTTACAATTAGTTAGATTTGTTTGTAACTAGGCTAGTTTCATGTTTCAACGCAGATATAAACATTTTTGGTTTGTAATAACTCTCGTATCTTTTCTAGAGGGGGCTTAAATAATTCCAGAGGTGACTCAGCCCCCTCTGGCGTCCCCTTGGTTAAGGCCCTGGTGATGGTGCTCTGCTGCTCACGAGTTTTTCATTATTATGAATATGAGATATGAAGTAATGGAATAATCATCAGAATATACGCTGTGATGCTACGACAATTCCATCTAGTGATGTTCAATCATAGTAGTTAAGCGGGTCAGAATGTTTAGTGCTATTCGATGTATTGTGAACAAGACATCCTCTCCAAAAACTAATTCATTCAAAACATGCCCATTCGAGATGTTGATTGTGATAATCTGTAGAACATATAGAGCTACAAAGTGACTGAAAGAATAATTCACATTGGAAGTAGCTTTGTGAAAATCTGCCCTGGAAATCCGACGTCACGCATCCCCTTTCATTCTTTTCAATCTACGAATGTAACAAACGGCCCTCTTCACACACGGTCTGTCGGCCACGCGCTCCTAAATACCATCCTATTGACATCTACTTATCAGATGGGCGTTCACGTTCGGAGCCGTCAGTGTTATGTTTCAGGAGGTTATTTCTTAAAAGCGATAATGCGGTTCTAACGGATAGAACCATAGTTTGAAAAATCTCGCTTAAATAACAAACTGAATTAAAAAGTAGAATATAATTTTTTGTACCTAGTAAAAAAAATTCGATTATCGTGCTTGAGAAAAAAAGTTGGAACACAAGAAGTAACGTACCTCAACATCAACTCAAACCAACCCTCTATTGTAAAAAAATTTCACGAAGTTCATCGTGTACTGATAGCGAAGCAGGTCAAGACGCGATTTGAAATTAATGGTCGGGTCAGTGCGACTGAGGAAAATGGTTGAATCTACCCAAAGGCACTTTCCCAACATTCAATTTACGTACCAAGTTTGAATCCTTTAACTCAATCTGCAGAAGCTGTAGAGTCAGTGGCGGATTTACAGATTTGCCGCCCGTAGGCTATTCAATTTTTGAAGCCCCTAAATTTTGATCCTAGTCCACAATAATATCAATTTTCTATCAATGAAATTACAACTTTATGATTTGTGCTCCATCATTCCCGTATAACGGCACGGCGAGATGACGTAATCCGGGGTCGGCGTAGAAGACTGCTACGGACTCAACGTGTCTGGGCCGCATGAAGATTACCTGCTGTGTTGGCGGATGGTTGTGAGGAATGTATTGTTGTTTTCTTTTGCCGATTTTATAAACATAATGAGTGCGTGAGTTAAAAAAAAGTTGTTTTTAGCAAATTAAGTTTGTAAATCCCTAGAAGACATTCTATTGGCTAAAGATTCAGCCTAAAACCAGATACACAAATATGTATAAACCAATATTACTTGCGCCCCCCCCCTGAAAACAAACTCACGAGCCGCCACTGCTTTTTAGGCTCTTAAAAAAGTAATTTTAGTTCCATATCGTATAGATTTTTGAAGATCGTGTTCACAGTGAACACAATAACTTTCAAAAACATTATTTTTCCACTTCAATTTTTTTTCATGTACCTACTCATTCGAATGGAGGGAAGCCTTTGAATAAAGAATTGCAGTATTGTTTTATCTTATCATAATTAATTCATTCCTATTGGCATTTCCTGAAAAAGTTGGCTTTGTGAAAAAGTTAACAAATGTACTAATGTAAACATTCAATTCAAATAATTCGTGTATGACAGGAACGCTTAAGGCCCATTTGGATTTTCCAAACTTTTTCTTACTACAAATTAAATAATTAACTGATGAGATTTATCAATTTTCTAATCAGCAAATTTTTGAACTCCATATTTTGTGGAGGGAATTCTTTTATTGTCAAGTCGCAGTCCTTCAAATATCAGTTATTCTATGAATTTAAACCAAAAAGTTATGGGGCCTCGGTAGACCAGCGGTGAGCGACTACCGCCTTGTACCGTTTGTTGACCGAGGATGTGGGTTCGAGTCCCACCTTGCTCTTGGGCGTTGTGTATGTCCTGAATTTAGTGGTTCTAGTTATGATATTAAGTGTTGGGTAATGTACATTGTTTACAAGCCCATTGGCCGTTCGGAACCGGCGTTAAACTGTAGGTCCCTCGAGTTAAAAAAAAAAAAACCAAAAAGACTATATCTCTATAAGATATTGAACTAGTTTTTTATTCAATAAACATAAGTCAACTTTAGTCAGTATTTTTTTACGCATAAAGAAATAACATTCTGGAATTGAATTTGAAAACTTGCTGCAGCAGTCATGATTAGACCATCGATATTATATCAAGATTGAGTAAGATCTCATAATTATCAGGTACACGGAGAAAAAATTATAGCAGTTATTAGTGAAGAAAATATGTAAAAATGACTAACTTTCGACTAATTGCGATATTTTAAAAATTCATGATCATTAATGTATACTTAATAATGCGTTTAGCAATTGTTTATGTAGAGATGACGAAATATTTATTATTTAGTACTGTATAATAGGACTATATTTCAATTTTCGTTAAATAATTCAATTTATCTCCAATTTTCGAAATGCGTTTTTTGTGTGTGTATAATAATTTTTTTTTCAATTAGTAAATCGAAATAAAAAATTCATGAACTAAATTAGCCGCCCCTTGAAATTTGCCGCCCTAGGCTCCAGCCTACTCACAGCCTGCTGGTAAATCCGCCACTGTGTAGAGTGGATACAAAAAATCAAGAAATATCTACGTAAATATGGCGGCGGTTGGCACAATTTAACCAAAATTTTATATTTTTGATCTGCCTCGGAAACCACTTCAGATACCAAATTTCAGCCCAATTGGTGTGATACAAACCGCTGGAGATATCAATATGTACCAGGAAGGATATTTATTTGAAAATTATAAATATTTACGTAAAAATGGCACCAGTTGCAGAATTTCACATAAATTTTGATACGTTCTGCAACGAAAACAATCCCAGGTGCCAAATTTCAGCTTATTTGTCTCAATGGGAACCGCTAGAGATGTCAATATGTACCGGGAAAAAGAATATATATAATATATATATATATATATATATATATATATATTCTTTAATAGACTACGATTTTTGAAAGTTTTTTTTAATCTGATATGTATATATATATATACAGGGTGAGTCATTGATATGGGAAAGCTTGATTGCACCTACACCATTAATGATATCGAAACGAGCCAAACGGTTCTGCTAATGGGAGGTCAGAGTGCAGTTCTTAAAATTATTTTACCCTTTACAGGGTGTACCATTTTTACGGAGCAAATTTTGAGATCCTTTTATTAAATGGCATTCTATAAATTTTTACACATATTTGAATTTGTCCTTCATTGAGATTTGTAAATCCGTTAAGTTTTTGCAAATCGCTTCAGCCGTTCAGAAGTTATTTAACTTTTTCTGAAAATTAATGCCTTTGCAGGCATTTTTTTAAAGAATCGCAGCGCACTTGTTTTTTTGAATATCAAGTTGATATTTGGGCTGTGTCTAAGTAATTGTTCTGGGTATCTTTTGACGGAGAGATAATCTATTTTAATTGTGACATTACCTTACTGTGACACATTGATTTTGGTACACTTTGAAAAGCCATATCTTGATTTTTTCAAATGGCACTCTATTTATTTGATTACTTAGTCGCATTGAACATGTCATTCTTCATCTTTTCTATATTTATGTTTTTTTCCAAAAGTTGATGGTTTAGAAGATAATCCACATTTTCAAAAAATCAACAAATGATTTCATCTTTTAAACAAGTGACATGAAAAACAATAAATTCTGATAACAGACGTCAACGTAACTGCTGCGGGCGTCAATTTCAAAGTTTCATGAGAAATTACTGAAATCAAATTATAGAAGCTTAGTACAGGGTGTCCCATTTTGGGTACTTTTGAATGGTATCTCCGTTATTTTTGAAGATAGAGGGTTGCGGTTTTCGCGACACTGTGCTACTTTTTCGAAAAACTGATGATGCCGTCAACATAATTTTAATAACTCTTTTAGTTTTTAAGATACAGGGCATTTTTGAAAATGTTGCATTTTGGGATCCCCGTCGTATCGCCGTTATCCTTCATCTTATCGAAAATGTAATATAACATTCTTATAGATTTTTTTCCGTAGAATGCATCGGTGTAGATAATTTTCGTTACATGTTTACTATTTTTGAGTTATAAAGCAAACTTATGTTTTTTTAAATGGAATACCCTGTATATTTATAGACTATAAAATTTGTCTTTTTTTACCTTTTCAAAAATATATGATAGTATAAACTTTTTCTCAGAAACGCGCAAATAAAAGACAATTTTCTGAAATTGAATGCATAAATCAATAGAAGGCCATGGATAACAACAATGAACAAGTGAAAGTCTGTTATCAGAATTAATTGTTTTTCATGTCACTCGTTTAAAAGATGAAAAAATATGTTGATTTTTTTGAAAATGTGAATTATCTTCTAAACCATCAACTTTTGGAAAAAAACATAAATATAGAAAAGATGAAGAATGACATGTTCAATGCGACTAAGTAATCAAATAAATAGAGTGCCATTTGAAAAAATCAAGATATGGCCTTTCAAAGTGTACCAGAATCAATGTGTCACAGTAAGGTAATGTCACAATTAAAATAGATTATCTCTCCGTCAAAAGATACCCAGAACAATTACTTAGACACAGCCCAAATAACAACTTAATATTCAAAAAAACAAGTGCCCTGCGATTTTTTAAAAAAATGCCTGCAAAGGCATCAATTTTCAGAAAAAATTAAATAACTTCTGAACGGCTGAAGCGATTTGCAAAAACTTAACGAATTTACAAATCTCAATAAAGGACAAATTCAAATATGTGTAGAAATATATAGAGTGCTATTTAAAAAAAGTATCTTAAAATTTGCTCCGTAAAAATGGTACACCCTGTAAAGGGCAAAATAATTTTACGAACTGCACTCTGACCTCCCATTTGCAGAACCGTTTGGTTCGTTTCGATATCATTAACGGTGTAGGTGCAATCAAGCTTTCCCATATCAAAGACTCACCCTGTATATATATATATATATATATATATATCCAATGCTTTGCTACGCCTTTCTGATGAGGACCAAAGAGTCCGAAACACGTGTCAACGGCTGCTTCCATATAAACGTTCTATACCGATAATTCTGCTCTACTTTTTTAATATTTTCCTGCGACTAATTTCTTTGTTGTTAGATAAATAGTACCCTATTATTTTTATTTTCGAACATTACGTAGGTAAAGGTTTCTGTGGTTTCCCTTGCCATCTAATGATAACAATTTTGAATGTTGATATTAGACTGAATAGCACGTAATAAATAACAAAGAACAACCACATTCGGAAAAAAATTTTAGCGAGACAAAGCAGTCTTTGTCTATTCAAATTTTTTCAAATCAATAAATGTCAAGGAGATTTCAATTTTTTCAAAAGTTTTGATAAACTACAAATGTCGTAGTGAAACGTCAACTTTTTAATAAAATCGAGTTTTTTAAGATTCAACCAGCCTGTTATTGATAATAATTATCAAGAGATTATATATATATATATATATATATATATATATATATATATATATATATATATATATATATATATATATACATATCAGATTAAAAAAAACTTTCAAAAATCGTAGTCTATTAGGGGGACTAAAACGGACGAAAAAAACACCTGACAAGTTTCCATCGCTACACTGCAATAGTATGTATTTTATGGGATAAAATACGACTAAAAAAGCATAAGCAGCAGAGCTACGTCTCTAAATTCATACTTTCTCTATGTTTCGTTCTTTTTATATAACTCTTAGCACCCTAAGATAACTTGGAGGGACTGAAAATAAACCCAAAGTTTGAATACTAGCAAAAACGCAGGACATTTCTACATAAAAATTGCGGCAGTCAGAAAAAATATTTAATCCCCAAATAGTACCTCCCCAATATCAATCGAATTCACCTACAAATTTTCAGCCTTCGAACTGAATTTGGAGTGATTGTAGAGATGCGCAACGCATAAAAATCTTCAATTCACGTATAAAATTTTCACCCTCTAACTCAATTAGCAGAAGCTGCGGAGATGCGAAAATATCGAAAAAATACGAAAAAACGTGTTTAAATTAAAATGGTGACGTTCAAGGAGAATAGTTGAAAGCACTACGATGCACTTTCTCAACAATAACTCAATTTGCGTAGAAAATTTCAAATCTCTAAACGCCATGAAAATATAAGAAATCTGGATAAAAATGGCGAAGATGAGAAGAAAAGTTTATAGCGGCAAAAACACTTCCTGTGCATAAATTATACATACAAATTTTCAACTGTCTAACTCAATTTGGAGGGGATTTGTGGGTGCGAGATACCATCAAAAGTCCTTGGAGGCTGATTTTTGGCTATGTAGAAGATAATTAGTATCTCCACTTCCTTGTCTAGAGTTTGAAATAATGTGGACTGAATTTACTCATATTTTGATAGTGTTGTTTTGCACTAAGAAACACCTCAGATACATCAGTTCATTTGGTATGCTGGCAGCCGCTGGAGATGCCAATAGGTATATATACCTAGATACACCAGTTCATTTGGTATGATGGCAGCCACTGGAGATGCCATTATGTATATATATATATATATATATATATATATATATATATATATATATATATATATATATATATATATATATATATATATATGTATATATGTATATATGTATATATATACATATATATATATATATATATATATATATATATATATATGTATATATGTATATATATATATATATATATATATATATATATATATATATATATATATATATATATATATATACATATATATATATATATATATTTTTTTTTTTAAATTAAAATTCGAAAATCTTGCCCCAGGAAGTCTCAAACTGAATTTTATAATACAGTTGAAGTTAAGAAATATTATTTCATTACTAATTAACCATATAGTTGGACATTCTCTACCCAACTAAAATATTTTCGGTAATGCGGTGTTACCACTTCTATTAGAAAGTAGTAGCAACTTTGATTTTTTAAATAGAACTACCTGTATATTATATTATTTTTAGAATTTCCAACAATTTCCAAACAACTTTTCATAATATTTCCCTATACCTATCTGTTACCGTTTTCGAAATAAAAATTATATCGAGACCTCTAAAAACTCTGATATCTTTGAGCTAAGAAATACAATAATATCGAAATTTCGGTTTAAGTTTGCTGATACTTGGGGGCTTCCTACACTTCAGCCTAATCTCTGTTATTTCAATACAGGGTGGTCAAAAAATACAGTTATTTTGTTAGCTTGAAAAGGTGACTGTAAGTTGTTTATTTCACATGTACCCTGTATATTATTAAAAATTCGAAAAGCTGCTAGAATTTCCGTTTTATCTATGTATATCATACCTATACCTAACTAGTCAAGTTTCGGACTTATGAACACTTATTTGTGAAAATGTTCCTTGAACATGGTATCCCCTTGGTATTTGCTAAGCATCTCATGATTACTATTTGACAGTAACGTTGTGACAATCTACTAATTATATCGACACTTTCATCACTTCAGAAGTTAGAAATACCTTCAGAAACGATGGAAATAATTTATTCAAATGAAGTTCTTGTGAATTTGTTTATTATTTTTGTACAGTGTGATAAAATTATCAGCAGGACATGTAGAAAGTTGAATGAAATGTATCCGAATCTACCGCCAATGAACCTCAAGAAAGTTATACGAATTCAGAACAATTTCAAAATGTTTGGATCAACTTTAAAAAAGAACCAAATAACTTGATAGTGGAAATATTGATTCAAATAATTATAAAAAAGGAAAACAATTATGTGGAATATTTCAAAATATGTTCGAATCGCTGGCCGTTTACTTCCAAGCACTTCAATATGCGGGTGTTGACTGATTTTGTCGTGGCAGATCTGATTTCATTCGGATCCAAAGCTTCAAATGTTTTGGTGATCCTCTGTAACAATTCTTCTCTCGAACGCACGGGTGTTTTGTAATATTTTTCATTAAACATAACCCAAAAATTAAAATCTAATGGATTAAGATCGGGTAATCTCGCTGGCCAATTCCACGGTCCCAAGCGCCTTATCCACCGATCGTCAAAAAGTCTTTCTAGTTCTGCGCTAACTTCTCTTGAACAATGTGCAGGAGCCCCGTCTAGTTGGTACCAACAGTTTCGATATGCTTCGAGTGGAAGATTATCGACGAAGTTCTCTACAATATTTTCCAAAATACTCAGGTAGCTTCTGCATGTTGATGACTCCTCGTATAAATTTTTTTGAGGTTCATTGGCGGTAGATTCGGATACATTTCATTGAACTTTCTACATGTCCTGCTGTTTTGGGTACGTATCCTTATGTACTCGAAGAACAATTCAGGAACTACGATTCCCGCGTAAGTATGTTAATCGGACACTCACGCGCTTTAGTTGACCAGTTGAAAAAGAAATAATGTACTTTTTTCACAACGATCTATTTACAAATGCCTCCAATTTATCACAATATTTATTCCTAATCACTAATTTGTAATATATATAAACATATATATAAATATTTGTTACGTGCTAACTGCCACGAAGCAGGAGTGTTTTCTATCTATATTAAAAGTGAAGAACGAACTTGTAATGAACTTTCTGTCACTAAGACTTAAAACGAACTAACTTAAATAAACGCTCAACTATCTGGCTTTGGTATTTGTGTCATATTCCTACGTTCCCACGTTATTTGCGCCCTTAAGGTTGACAAGTGCCAGAACACTCGGAACGTAGGTCCATGTAAAATTTCCAAAGCTGACAGTTTTAGAGCCATAAATTGAATGTAATGTATACAATAGTCTAGACAAAAAAGATTCACTACCTATATGAGTTTCCTAGTCATAGAAACGAAACATGCCGCCCGCGTTGAAAGGATCGCCTTTCAAAACACCTAACACAAGGACACGTTACACATAATGTTTCGAAGCACCTCTAATCATTGTTTGATGGAATAGCGCACAGTTTATTTGCTGCCCGTTTCAGTTCACTTCCTGAAGCGGTTTTAACGGTGGCAGCTCGAACTAATCCATCATCGCCGGGGTGGACTGCAACAATTCTCCCGGATTTCCAATGGTAGGGTGGTACATTTTCTTGGCGAAGGATGACTAACTGTCCAACTTCCAAATTTGAACCCCTAGATTTTCTCCATTTGGATCGTTGATTCAATTGGGCAAGAAATTCCCTCTGCCAACGTGACCAAAAATGCTGCTGCATCCTCTGAACGCGTTCCCAACGCGTGAGACGATTTATCTTGATGTTCTTCATATCTGATTCTTCAATAGACATTAAGTTGTCTCCAATGAGGAAATGCGCTGGAGTTAGGAAGGCATAGTCATTTGGATCATTGGACATGGGGGTTAAGGGACGAGAATTCAAAATGGCTTCGATTTGCGCGAGAAGGGTGCAAAATTCCTCGAAAGTTAGATTGGCATCGGAAGCAACTCTTTTCAAATGATGTTTAGCAGACTTAACAGCTGCTTCCCAAATCCCACCAAAATGTGGTGAATTAGGCGGTATGAAATGCCACGTGACTGGATCCGAAAGCGATTCTACTATAGATTGCACTTGCGACTTCGATAAAAAGTTATGAATCTCTGACAATTTTTCACGCGCCCCTTGAAAATTAGTTCCGTTGTCAGAGTAAATATCAGACACCTTGCCTCTTCTGGACATAAACCGTTTCAGTGCAGCCACGAACGCATCTGTCGTCAAATCCGAAACTAAATCTAAATGAACAGCGCGCGTAGTGAAACAAATGAACACTGACACATAACCCTTTCTATAGCGTTTACTTTTTCTACTCCCTTCCTTAATCATAAAAGGACCACAATAGTCCACTCCGCATACTGAAAATGGCCTAGAAGGTTTGACTCGGGATTGCGGCAGGTCTCCCATTTTTGGCTGTGTACTTATAGGTTTCGCGCGAAAACACGTAACACAATTCTTCAGAATGTTTTAAGCAAGTCTTCCATGAGTTCAGCCAACAACAAGGCTGCACATAATTCCAATCGTGGAATGCTTATAGCCTTAAGAGGAGCCACTCTTGACTTAGAGCATAACAAATTGCTAAAAATTTCATTATTTTCCGCCAACACTCGTACATATATGCAAGCACTATAAGCCAGTTCACTGGCGTCAGAAAACCCGTGCACTTCAATCCAAACCGGATGACTGCACGGAACCACGTTTCGACTAATTTCCAACTGATTTATATCAGTAATTGCCTGCCTATAATTTATCCACTGACTATGTAAATCGAGTGGTAGAGATTCGTCCCAATGAAGTTTCATTTGCCACATTTTTTGTAGCATGATTCTAGCACTAATAGTGATAGGTGTTATCAATCCTAGTGGATCGAAAATCTTGGCTATTTCTGATAGGACTAAACGCTTACTTATTTTCTTCGTTATCTTCATAAAATCTATTGCAAATTTGAAGATGTCCTCATTAGCATACCATAACATACCTAATGTTTTGGTGCCTTCGCCTTTATCCAGATCCAGAATCATGTTATCCTGTCCATTTTCCATACCTGCTAGTACTTCAATATTATTGGAAGCCCATTTACGAAGCTCAAACCCAGCTGATTTCAAAACATTAATGACATCATTTTTAATTTGTTTCAATCGATCAATTGATTGAGAACCAGTCAATAGATCATCGACATAAAAATCACGTTGAATGATGGAAGATGCTAATGGAAAATTTTCTGCCTCCTCTATAGCTACTTGATTCAATGATCTCGTTGCCAAGAATGACGCAGGGGCAGTTCCATAAGTCACGGTTTTCAATTCATAAGTCCTTATTTCTTGGGTTGGGTCAAATCGCCATAAAAATTCGTTGGAGCGAAGTTTGCGAATTATCGAAAAGAATCTGTCGATACATTTGAATGAAATCTGCATTTATAACGTACATATGAGTTCTATATCTACTCAAAATGGCAAACAAAGTTTCCTGTACGCACGGTCCAACTCCTAAAATGTCATTTAGGGACACCCCTGATGTCGTTTTGGCGGAAGCGTCGAAAACAACTCTTAACTTAGTTGTAAGACTACCTTCCTTCAAAACGGCGTGATGCGGAAGATAGTAAGATATTTGAGAATTTAGTTCCCTGGCGTTGACTAATTGCATGTGACCAAGGTCTAAATATTCGCTCATGAATGTCTTGTAATCTGCATATAACTGTGGCATCGACTTTAATTTCCTTTCTAAGTTGAAAAATCTTTTCAATGCGACATCTCTGGAATTGCCCAATTCGTCAACATTTCCCTTGAAAGGAAGTCTGACAATGAAACGGCCTTCATGATTACGTTGAAATGTAGAAAGAAAATTATTTTCACAATTGACTTCTTCAGTTGTGCGAAATACACTTGACCTTGAATCATGAATTTTCCAGAATTTTACGACATTATTTTCTAAATTAGAAAAGCGATAAATGACATAGAACATTAGATTTCTTTACTTTCGATTGAGCGCTTATTCTTCCGCTAATAATCCAACCAAATTTAGTTTTTGAAATATTGGCTGATCCTTGTTCGTCCATATTTGACCAACGCTCAGTAAGTTATAAAAACTTTCAGCACCAATCAACATATCAATTTCGCTAGACAAATGAAACTTTGGATCGGCAAGTTTAATATTTTTTGGAACCTTTATGTTTTTTTATAGCTACCGCTACAGTTGGAATCCTATCAGTAATTCTATTGACTATGTGACATTTTAACTTATCACTAAAACTAGTTGTACGGGAGAAAATGGAAACAGTTAGCACATTTATTTGATATTTTTGAAACTTGATTGACTCCCGTTATTTTTAATCATAGAATCCTGTAACGTCAATCCTAGTTTATTTGCATATGATGAAGTCATTAGATTCACCTGAGAACCTGAATCAAGTAATACCCTGCAGTCGTGCATATCCCCCTTTGAAATCCTTAACGGACACTATTGCGTGGAAAGAAGTACTTGTTCATTATCAATTGAATGCAAACATTGACTTGAATGCGCCTTTGATTCATCAGCTGTTGTGGACCGCGGTGATTCTTCGGATTTATCATTTTTATTGATTTCGTCTGATTCGACCAATGAGTTTTTCGAAATGCAAAAGACTATTATGTTTCTTGTTACAACTGTCACATTTTTTAGACTTGCACACGAAAGTCTTGTGGTTCGCTTTAAAACAATTTATGCATAAACGCCTTTCCTTAATTTTTGTTAACCTATCACGAACCTTCAATTTTAAAAATTGCTTACATTTCTCTATTGAATGATTTTGCGAGCAAAATACGCATTTAATGAATCCGCCTTCAATAGAAGTTAAGTGAACCGCTGATTTTCCCGATGAATGTTTAGATTTTAAATGTTTCGACTCTTCTGAATATGCCGACAAGCCTTTGTTGATAATTTCAAGCGTTTGACATTTACGATTAAGAAAGTCTATTAATTCGTTAATTTTTGGAATTTTTCCTGAATCTAACGATGCTTCCCATTCTTTAATAGTTTGTTTGTCTAATTTATCGCTTATGAGAATTATCAAAATATCATCCCATTCATCAACAGACCTATTGAGTGATTTGAGTGCACGCATATGCATTTGTAGAGAATCTACTATAATTCTTAATCCGTGATACGACTCCTTGAATGCGGTCGGAATTTCTACAATTGCTCTTATATGCCTTTGTGTAATTAAGCGCTTATTGTCATACCTCTTTTTCAATAGTGACCACGCCTCTAAATAATTGGCAGACGACATATCTAATGAGAGCAAAATGTTACTCGCTTCGCCCTTCAGTGATGATTTTAGGTAATGGAATTTTTGTATATTAGACAAAGATTCGTTGCTATGGATCAATGATGAAAAAGTATCGAAAAAAGACAACCAGTGTTCGTATTCCCCTGAAAACTGGGGTAAATCAATGCGTGGAAGCTTTAATTGATTATGGACACTTGTTTCACTAACTAGATGAGCGCTATTATTTTGATTATTTCTAACTACCTTTGACAACAGATGTTCCGCCTTTGCAGCAGCAGCAAAATAATTATTTTCAAATGATTCGCGTTCATCGCCTTCAATCTCATTTTCATCAATAAGTTCAATTTGATCTTGTATATCATTAAATTTATCGAAGATCATTTCTACCTGCCTTAACCTTTTCTCTGTCTCATTACCCTTCAGATCTTCAACTGAACTAACAGAATCTAAGAATTTTTGAAAACGCGTAATTTGTGCTTTCAATTGACCCCTTTTTGTTATCAATGATTTCAATTCGTTAGCCATTATGAATGCAAGGAAATATATAAAGGAATATTAGGTACAAATTGGAGACTAACCTTCTATTGACGGTGAAATTATAGACCTCTGGACTGTGTATCTTCTAAAACACCTGAAGTAGATCCGGCTCGAAGGACCAATGTTTTGGGTACGTATCCTTATGTACTAGCAGAACAATTCAGGAACTACGATTCCCGCGTAAGTATTTTAATCGGACACTCACGCGCTTTAGTTGACCACTTAAAAAAAGAAATAATGTACTTTTTTTTCACAACGATCTATTTAAAATGCCTCCAATTATCACAACAATTCCTAATCACTAATTTGTAATATATATAAACATATATATAAATATTTGTTACGTGCTAACTGCCACGAAGCAGGAGTGTTTTCTATCTATATTAAAAGTGAAGAACGAACTTTCTGTCACTAAGACTTAAAACGAACTAACTTAAATAAACGCTCAACTATCTGGCTTTGGTATTTGTGTCATATTCCTACGTTCCCACGTTATTTGCGCCCTTAAGGTTGACAAGTGCCAGAACACTCGGAACGTAGGTCCATGTAAAATTTCCAAAGCTGACAGTTTTAGAGCCATAAATTGAATGTAATGTATACAATAGTCTAGACAAAAAAGATTCACTACCTATATGAGTTTCCTAGTCATAGAAACGAAACACCTGCTGATAATTTTATCACACTGTCCAAAAATAATAAACAAATTCATAAGAACTTCATTTGAATAAATTATTTCCATCGTTTCTGAAGGTATTTCCAACTTCTGAAGTGATGAAAGTGTCGATATTATCAGTAGATTGTCACAACGTTACTGTCAAATAATAATCATGACATGCTTAGCAAATACCAAGGGGATACCATGTTCAAGGAACATTTTCACAAATAAGTGCTCATAAGTCCGAAACTTGACTAGTTAGGTATAGGTATAATACACATAGATAAAACGGAAATTCTAGCAGCTTTTCGAATTTTTAATAATATACAGGGTATTACATTTGAAATAAACAACTTACAGTCACTTTTTCAAGCTAACAAAATAACTGTATTTTTTGACCACCCTGTATTGAAATAACGGAGATTAGGCTGAAGTGTCGGAAGCCCCTAAGTATCAGCAAACTTAAACCAAAATTTCGATATTATTGTATTTCTTAGCTCAAAGATATCAGAGTTTTTAGAGGTCTCGATTTCCGAAGAAAAAAAAAGAAAATAAATTTTATTTCGAAAACGGTAACAGATAGGTATAGGGAAATATTATGAAAAGTTGTTTGGAAATTGTTGGAGATTCTAAAAATAATATAATATACAGTTGCTACTACTTTCTAATAGAAGTGGTAACACCGCATTACCGAAAATATTTTAGTTGGGTAGAGAATGTCCAACTATGTCCTCCATTGAATTTTCAGAGTGATCCGTTGTATGGTTCACTAGAAACGTTTATTGTGCCATCCACCGTGAATCACCCTGTATATATATATATATATATATATATATATATATATATATATATATATATATATATATATATATATATATTAAATGTAGTTTTCCATTTGATTCAAAAAAATATTTTTATTCAGGACTGTTTTCATTACTGGTTGTGAATAAATACTTGATAGACCTGTTCCTTAAATTCTGAAATATTGTGTGTTTGTATCTGTTTAATTGTTTCCATGTGTCCTGTCAATTTTAAACCTGTTTTAGTGACTTGTAAAATCACATTGTAATAGCCCTGAAGAAGCAATAAAAATATTGCGAAACGTTAGCCATCACATAAATTGGTTTTATTTCTAAATCGATCCCAACCCCAACAAACTCGGCGTTCAATTGTTTTCATTATCCTTAGAATACAAAAGATAAAATAAAACTGTTTGAAATTATATTATCCATGTTTATAGTAATGTTATGTTTATAGCCAAATATAATAGAAAACTGAAAGATTTTTTATCTTTAATTGCTTTTTCAGAATATCAGAGCAAAATTCATGATCAAAAATGACTAAAATTTCATATTTTTCGGAAGTCGATATATTTAATATAATATATGGTATATTGTATGTGATACCTACGTGATATGTGATATATGATATTCTCCAACACTAAATATTTTCATTAATTGAATGTGACCAGCTTGCATATTTGGGAATATCCAAAAATGCTCAACAATTTATACCTGTCATAATGTCCATCCCCGCGAAAATGAATGGAATACATTCATACAATTTGGCGAACATATTCGGTAGAATTGAACGAGCGAGGGTGTAAGTAATACATCTACGAAACAAGTGAATACGAATACGAGAAAATGTTCTCCCAGATAATATGGGGATCAGTAAGCCGACATTACAGGGCTTCAATCATGCAGTTTTGAGGCGGGGGAAACCTTTGTTGTGAAAAGTCAGCGGGTTTTGTTTGATTAGAAAAGCACAGAACATTTTGTCCCTAATCAGAGTCGATGAATGAGAGCGCTGCGAAGGGTTTTTGCACCCCTCCTTTCGAAGTTCCCGGCTTGACAGATTGCCACGGAAAGGAAGTGAATTAGAACGGCATATTCTTTGTCTGAAAGAGGTTTATCTGGACGTTTCGAAAATTGGGATCTCCAGTCTCTGAATTAACATCTGCGATGGTTGTTGTTTTTAGTGTTAATCGCACGTTAACTGTTCAATGGGTTCACGCTTCATATATATATATATATATATATATATATATATATATATATATATATATATATATATATATATATATATATATATATAAATTACATATCAAGTCGAAAACAACAATGCTTCGGTTGTTATTGTGTAGTATAATCTTCAAAACTTTCACTGTCACATTTGTGTGCCGGCACCTTTTTTATATTTATGAGGATTCATAAATGACTTTCAATTGTTGGGGGGTGTTTTCTACTTGATATGTAATTTCAACTGTCTCCTGAAGTACCTTCATGTGGTGTAAATGGGATGTGAGGTTATGTGTATTTTTTAACACTTTCAACTGTAAATTTACGTCGACAACGTTGTAGCTGTTTTTCTTTGCATTTTACTTTTACCTTTTTAGCATCCTGATGAAGAGCTGCATATTTCTCGAAATATAGATGTTGAGTGAGAATTATGATTTTTAGGATATATTTTGAAACATCATTTCATCGTTTAGATGATTCGATATTTTTGCAAATTAAAAATAAAGAAGCCTCACATTCATACAGTAACAGTCTTTAGTTTCTACTTGGAATTGTGGTAAGAAAAATTACTCTGGCCTAGAACGAAGTTTTTGGATTTCCTGTAATATGTTATTGAATTATACATCTCGTTTATAGAGTTTTTGATCGCTTTTAATAGTTTGGAATGATGAATTATTTGCATAAGAAGACTCGAACTCATCTGAAGACGTAGACTTCGGAATCTTAGTATTAATTCAGTAGGTAGTAGGTATTTATATATTCCACTAGATCTCATGCGAAGTCATCAGTGATATTAGAACATAGTAACGAAACTCAAGTACCTACTCTAGTGTTTATTACCATGGGCTCTCTTGATGTTTTCTAGGATCCTAATTTAAAATTAGCAGTGTGTATACAAACATTTGAAGATGTGAATGATCAGATACGAGTGAGATGATTATTGAATATAAATTTAATATCTACCTATTAGTTTACACTTCAACATAATGAAATTGCTGTTATTACTAAACTTCAATAATATTTTGTTTTGTTCGGTAGACCTACAGTTTAAGGTCGTTTTTGAACTGCCATTCTTCTTCTTCGGTTAGCGCTACAACCCAGGGTGGGCCTTGGCTGACTGCACTACTTTCTTACAATAGTCTCGATCTTCCATCAGGTCTGCATCGAAAGGAACGTTCATTTTCAGCAGGTCGGTTTGGATGTTTTCTCTGGCGACTCAAAGATCTTTTACCTGCTGGAGTCTCTTCCTATAACAGTTTCCCCAATCTTTCTTCATGGAGTCTCTGTACGTGGCCGGCCCACCTCAGTCGTTGAGATTTTATTTCCTGGACGATGTCACTGTCATTATATAGCCATTTGATTTCAGCATTAGTTCTAATTCGATATTGAGTTGAAATGGGGTCGTAATGAGGTCCAATGATTTTTCTCAGTATCTGAGTTTTTCTCCGTTCGCCATAGTCATTGTCCATGTCTCACATCCATAGCCTTGATAATGGCCTGATAATACTCTTATATATTCTTGCTTTGGATATCCCTGTCAGGTTTTTTGACTTAAGGAGATTGTTTAGGGAGTATAGACATCCATTTGTGGCCTAGATTCTTCCTTTTATTTCTTCGTTGATGTCATCATCTACTGTGATTGTTGCGCCTAAATAATTAAACCGTTCTACTTTTGTCTATTCTGTCTTTTTTGCCCTATTCTGTCTCTTCTTCCGAGTCGGCTTACACACATGTATTTAGTTTTTTCATCATTGATCATTAGGCCCATTTCGCTAGTTGCTCCTTCTATTTTATTGAATATATCTTTTACCGTTAAAATAGTTTTCCCGATTAGGTGAATGTCATCTGCATAAGCCAGTATTAGTTTGGGACCTTCAGTTGATAGGAGTTCAGTTTTTATGTCCGCCCGTCTTATGGCTCTTTCCAGAACGATGTTGAACAACAGGAGTGACAAGGCATCTCCCTGTTTAAGCCCATTTTGTATTTCGAACTGTTCAGATAGTTCACTGCCTACTCGTACCCTAGATCTACAACCGTCCATACACAGTTTTGTCATCTGGATGAGTTTCTTTGGAATTGAGAATTTTGCCATTGTGTTCCACATTTGGCTTCTTTCCACACTGTCATACGCTTGTCTGAAGTCTGTAAAGAGGTTATGTATTGTTCTATTGAATTCCAATCCTTTCTCTAGAAGTTGTCGTTAGGTAAAAAACTGATCGATAGTTGATCTTTCTCTTCTAAAACCCGCTTGGTATTCTCCCAGAGTGTTTTCTGCGAAAGGTGTTAATTTCTTCAACAAGATATTGCCCAAGACCTTATAGGTAGTATTTATCAGTGAGATTCCTCTGTAGTTACCGCACTTCGACTTGTCTCCCTTTTTATGGATGGAAACTATTATACTTTCTGGCCATTTAGTCGGTATTTTTTCCTCTCTCCATATGCGCATTATCAGCTTATGTATATCTCGGTGTAGTGCATTACCTCCATGAGTAGTTCTGATGGTATATTGTCGGAGCCAGATGCTTGGCAGTTTATTAGGTACTGCCATTGGACTGGTAAAATTGTAAATAATCTATTATATAAATATTTGTTACCACTAAAACTCATATATGTACAAAACGGTCAAGGCAGAGTGGGAATCGAAACCACCAACTCGTCACCGGAGACGGTACACCATACCTATCCGCCACGGAGGGTCCCAAAATAATCATTGAAGCCATTAGCGGTCACGTATTTCTTCTTCCTAATCTGTATTATCGCCACCAGGTCGATAATAATGCTTTTGCGTGAGAAAATGAAACTTTTTGTTAAAATCTCGATCCGGAAGACAAATGGATACCTACGCTATGATCTGTCATGACATGATGATGAATATTTGTAAATCAAAAACTTCAATCAAAGCAATTTTAAAATTACTTTTCACCATAAAAAAAGTCGTGAGCTGCAAAGCTCCACCACTAAAGACGTATTTTTCGCACGAAATGCATCACGTCAAGATCCGATTCTAACGAATTGAATTCTATTTTGAAAAATCACGCTCAAAAACCAAACCGAAATAAAAAATGGAAAATAATAGAGAAAATATTTTATTAAAAAAAAAAATTCTTGGAGTGCAGCGTGGTTGGAAAAAAGTTGAAACCAACGAAGAAACGTACCTCAACATCAACTCAATCCACATACCAGATTTCAAACCTCTATCGTATAAAAAATTCGCAACGTGCATCGCGTACTAATAGCGAAACAGATCGAGATGCAAATTTGAATGGAATAGTCACCACGAAATGCAGTGCGGTTAAAAAAAAGAGTTGAATCCAAACAAGTATCTTAAGTCAATATAAACTCATTGTGCGTTCCAAACTTAAACCTCTAACTCAATCTGCAGAAGCTGTGGAGTTCAACAATTTTTCAAAAACCATGAAAAAACAAGAAATATCTACGTGAAAATGGCGGTGGTTAGAAAAATTCAACCAAATTTCGATAGTTTCGTTTTGCAACGAAAACAATCCCAGTTGAAAATAGTTGCAGGAATTTACCCTATGATTCTTTGGTTGTGCAATGAAAACAATCCCAGGTACCAAGTTTCAGCTCATTCGACTAGATGAGAGCTGCCGGAGGTGTCAATATGTACCGGGAAATATATATATATATATATATATATATATATATATATATATATATATATATATATATATATATATATATATATATATTTATTCGAATTGTTGTTGCCTGTGAACTATTTCTAATCTCTTGAAAATTATTAGCAATAACAGGCTTGTTGAATCTTAAAAAACTCGATTTTATTAAAAAGTTGTCGTGGCGAAACCTCAACTTTTTAACTAAATCGAGTTTTTTAAGATTCAACAAGCCTGTTATTGCTAATAATTTTCAAGAGATTATATATATATATATATATATATATATATATATATATATATATATATATATATTTATGTATATATTATATATATATATATATATATATAGATGTATATGAATTTGTTACCTGTTTCCGTTATATGGGAACAATAAAAGTTCAGCTCTGATAGGTTAATTTAATTAATTATTATAAACGAATAAATGTATGAAATTGTACGTTTCGGTGGTACATCCATCTTCTTCAGCACTCTCATCGTCTGATATATCGGCATTACTGATGATAATACGTTTTACAGGTTGTTTGTGATTTATATATCGAGTGCTGAAGAAGGTGGATGTACCACCGAAACGTACAATTTTATACATTTATTCGTTTATAATAATTAATTAAATTAACCTGTCAGAGTTAAACTTTCATTGTTCCTATATATATATATATATATATATATATATATATATATAAATATATAGATATATATATATATATATATATATATATATATATATATATATATATATATATATATATATATATATATATATATATATATATATATATATATATATATATATCTATATATATTCCATTGCATTCCTTGATATGAAAATTTTCAGGAATTGTAACAATACCTTACAGACAAAATGGTATCGCAAACCATGTTCGAGCAATAGGTTGCTAAATTACTTTTCTCACCATCCCATGAAAATGAAAATTAACCTCGTGCTGGCAATGAAGACCAGGGTAATTAGGTTGTCACATCCACGTTTTTCCACCCAATGCTTAAATGAGTTGAGGGATATCTTACTCGAGAATTCATATCCAAAGACCATAGTTAATAGATTGGTGTTTAGCTCTTCGCTAAATGTCTCGACCTTTAATGTTGGAGATAGACATGGTGAATTGGTTGATACTGCCCGTGAGGTTGACCATAATGTTGCGGATGATGTTGATCGAGGTAGTGGTGTTGTAGACTCCTCGGATGATGCTCATCGAATTTTTTTCAGTTCTTTACCCTATATAGAAAATTTAACTTCAAAGCTCATTAACGTTTTCAGGGGTGACAATTTTAAGATTGCTCAGCGTATGCTGTTGACAAATAGAAAGAATTTTACTAATACTAAGACTAAATTTAAAATTTTGGAACAGTCTAACTTAGTTTATAGCATACCTTGTCGGTCGTGTGAGGGGTCATACATTGGACAAACATCGAGGAATCTGTCGGGACGCATTACGTCTCACAAGAGCGATTGTGGCAGAGGAAAACTGTCGTGTGCCCTTGCTGAGCATGTGGTTGGGAAGAATCATATTATGGACTATGATAATGTGAAGATTCTCTGCATTGAAAACAACTATCACAAGAGAGTTTTCAAGGAAATGTTCTATATTAATAATGACAAAAATAGCATTAATAAGAGAACTGATCTTAACAACCTTAGTATCATGTATAATTACATTATTAAGTTGGAACAGAGTTGTTTTTCCAGACCATAGGTTCATCGTGGTACAAGTTATATTTTTTTCAATATTTTTTTCAAAATTTGTAAGATGTTTTTAACTTTTGATTTGTAGGGTCGATAAAATTTTTGTTTCCCGAACGCACCATCGGTTGTTTTTTGTCGTTTCGGTTGATTGCTCGTTTTTTGAATTTATCAAGAATGTACACTCCACATTGGTGGTTTTAGTATTTCTCCAACATGAATTCGTCTGTTTCGCCTTATTTGCATAGTAGCCGGAGTATGCAGTGGAATGTTTGTTTTTTCATTGTTTTTTCATTGGTTTTTTCATTGCTTTTCATTTTATATTGCTGTAGTCCTAGAAAGCAGTTTTTTGTCTAGACTACAAGTAAAATTGTGGAATTGAACTTGTGACTGAGTTTAAAATTAGAACAAAATTCAGCCCATTTGTTAGACATTTAGAAGCAGTAACATTAGCTCATTGAACTATTAAAAAAGTGTGTTGCAGTTATTATTTAGTGGTAAAGAATTGTTAAAGAAACTTTTTTCAAAATTTTCACACCATACTCTTTCGGTTAAATAATTTTAGTTTTCTTTGAATTTAATTTGGACCGTGTCCC